>JAODLL010051054.1:2859-18254 GCA_026546735.1 Forbesichthys agassizii
TTCTATCTGGACCTATGTTCAGGATGTGACGGGAGACTAAGTGTCTTTCTATCTGGACCTATGTTCAGGATGTGACGAAGAGACCAAGTGTCACAGATGAAGCGCGGGAGAAAGAGGAGGTTGACTTCATTAAGGAGGGAGAGAGAAGAGAGAAAGAGGACCTGAGGAGTGCTCCTAAATACAAAGTAAGGCTCAAAGCACCCTTTAACTAAGTTCATTTAATGTCAGCGGACATGTGTGCTGATGTGTTGTGCTCTCAGATATCTTGGTCCTACTCCAAATACATGGCAGCACTGATGAAGGAAGAGCATCGGCAGAGACAGCTGGCCCATGCGTCCTCAGGTCTCTCACATACAAACATACTTTACCACTGTCTCCAGAAATATTTTCTCAACACATTATCAAATGTAGAGAACTTCTATACTGGCAGTGGCTTTTGTAAATACTCCCTCCTATGAGGCATCTTTAAAATAGCTGTCTTCCTCTCTCTGTTACATCTTCTAGCTGCAGTAGGAACACTGCAAGCGGTGCTGGCATCAGACCTTCACCATAAAGCATCACTGAACCTGCTCTAATGTGGAATAAAGGCTGATCCTCACATCGTATCATTTTGGATCAATTTTAGCTTCAAACGTAAATATTGGCAAGGAATGGACGTCCTTATTTTGATAATGTAGACAAATGTGCCTGCTAATAACATGTTGCATCGAAGACGTGAGAATTTATACATTTTATTCAAATATCTTTACAAATACATTTGACCAATTAGATTTACAAAATTAGGTAAAATCTTACACATAGCATACTGTCATAAAAGGCAACATTATTTTATTTTTGCATTATTACATATTGGCTTAATAAGAATGTAGTAGCAGAATAGGTCTCGAATATGTCTCACACATGGATGTTATGGATTTAACAATGGCAGCAATAGTTTGGTTAAGAGCTGGTATTTACTGTATATCAATGAACATACATAATATTGCACTTACATTGGCATGAGACAAACAATTAGACCATGTATAGACAATGTAAACAACAAAGGCTCATGTTAATCACTTTAGAATGTACAGATGCTTAGTGCAAAACAGATCTGAGCTGCTGTAGGAATAGATCTCATTAAGAATACAATACATTCTAGCTATTATAAAATTAGTGTTTGCTACAGTTACGGTTTTAAATGTTCACATAAAGGAAAAACATTTTACAGTAAAATATTCCTATGGCTGTGTTAGGTAAATATTTCATGGTGCATCAGTAGAAATATTACATTTCAAAGGCAATTTGTGAAAATGTCTTGCAAAGTAAACCCTTAAATCACTTTCAACCTATGAATATTGTTTGAAGTAATGTTTTTAAAAGTCAAGACTGTACCCCAAATCTACTTAGTACCTCGTAGACACGCAAACCACACAGTGTGTCATCAGGTTAGGTGGACTTACAGACAGGAGTGTATGATCACAGCTCACATTCTCTGCTTTAAACGGAACCTCACGCAACCTGCGTCAGTGGAAGCCAATACGCAACGCCTTGTTCTTCACCATGGTGAACTTGCTGACAAACACCCTGGCGAATGCCGGCTCTACCAGGTAGCGGTAGGATTTGGTAACGCACGGGGGGGCCTCGGCCAGCGTCACCGTGGGCTGCTGCTGCAGGCAAGAGGTCGACGGAGACAGATACTGAGAGGCCCGCGTCACGTAATCCACCAGCCTCAGGTACTGCTGCTCCGATAGGCGCTCTCTGCTGCCATCACCCTGTGGAGAGGAGAGGGTTAACCAGATGCGCACATACTGCAACACAGGTAGTACTATGTAAAACTATAGTTATACAATAATGCAATGAATTGTAACATGAAGCTGTTTAAGGGGATCGACATTTAAGTGGGCCTTCCATATCGTACAAGCTTAATTTTTACTTAAAATTACATGTTTTATAGACATACTTTCAGATTGACAATTAGAATAGACTTGTGGGTCGTTAAGTTGTCAGGAAACATTATTGGATGCATATGGGAGTGATGTCCCTTCTGCATGTAGACACACTGTACCTCATGAATACACCGTATATGGCTCCCTGGTCTTTCTGCATGTAGACACTACCTCATGAATACACTATATGGCTCCTGGTCTGTCTGCATGTAGACAGACTACCTCATGAATACACTATATGGCTCCTGGTCTGTCTGCATGTAGACACTACCTCATGAATACACTATGGCTCCTGGTCTGTCTGCATGTAGACACACTACCTCATGAATACACTATATGGCTCCTGGTCTGTCTGCATGTAGACACACTGTACCTCATGAATACACTGTATATGGCTCCTGGTCTGTGCACATTCAGTGCTTTACCTCTGTGTCGCTGACCACCGTCTGCTGCTGCAAGGTGAGGGTGAGCTGCCCTGCATTCTGCTGGCACTCCACCTGCACACAACACAGGGAACAGTGCATTCTCTGGTCTACACCTTCACCTTAAAGACAGCATGTTCCAGCAAACATAGCCATCCATAATACAGCATTATAGAATAAATAATAGACATAAGATGTCCTTGAGAGCCTTGAAAGGCGTCCTCAAATACAATGTATTATTATTATAATTATAATAACTAGATATAATGGTTGTTACAAGAGTCACAAACACCATGCAGAGAGGCGTGCGTGATATGTTGTTGCTGGGAGACCAGTTGTACCTCGGTGATGGGGAAGGCCTGCTGCTGCGTGTCCTCACTGAGGCTGACCACAAAGAGCACCTCGGAGGTCAGCAGGAGGCAGCCGAGGTGCTCCTGACCGGAGCCGCTCACTATGGTCACCTCCAAGGCCATGTGCACCTCCGGACGCCCCAAGGACTGGAGCATCTTCCTGTGGTCGGAGACGAGGGACGGGACAGTCAATGGAGCCTGACAGTGTGGTGGCCAAAGCACATTTCCCATTCATTTCCACATGGACTTGTGGGTAAATCAGAAAGAGCTTGAAGCCTGGAAACAAGTCAACCAGCTACGAGATTGTGAAGCGATGGCATAATGCTCCTGTAGAAGCCACCAGGCTGTATGATATCAACCTTGATAGACATGATTTATTCATCACAAAGAACTACTACACTACCCACAATCCTGTATCAGTGACGTTGGACGTTGGACTGTACCAGTGACGTTTGGTGGAGCTGGTTGTCCTGGTGATAACATTCTGATCTCGAGAGCATTATTGGCGCTCGGAGCTCGCTTTTACCATTTACCAAGGTACACCGTTACTCAAGTACACCGGCATGGTGGATTCCACATGTTAGCATATGTTATCTACACCGCTAATGTTACTAATACTCATGGCTAATCAACACAGACACCACACTAACACATGTATGTATACACTTGCACGAGAGGTCAGTTAACACTATACAGTTGACCTGCACAGGGTCTTTATACACAAGACCACATCCAGAGAACACACACACACACACCATGTATTCAATAGGTCACCCCAAGCGTGCTACGACTGCTCGCACACCGGGCCTATGAGACCCGGTACTAGACGTATTCGGCCATGTTCCCCCTACAGTGTGTTTACACAGGCAGGCAGCTGTGCACGTTTATGCGGGGCAGATGGTGCAGCCGCTATAGGAGGGCTACTAACGTGGACGGGGCTCTGCTCAGTGTTGCTACGGTGATACAGCCTGACCCTGTCAACGTCTGCGCTACTTGTAGTGGTAAAAGTAATATATGGAAGTCTGATGGAAAGCAGTTTGCTCACAGCGCTGCAGGAACAAAATCACCAGGGAGCGTTGTCTCAAGCTTTCGCCATTTCACTTCTTTTTTTTACCTCCCTGGATATGAACTCATTGTAAAAATAAGGAGAGGAAGAAAAAACAACAACATTCTAGTGGCAGTTCAATATTGGAGGTGGAGGTCTATCTAACAGCTGGAGGACTGGCTTTAATAATTGGAAATCATGTCCAAGAACATACATTTTTTCCTAGTAGGCGTTGAAACCTTCAGGGAAACCAAACGCTGATCCACTCCTGTAGAGGTGCCTGTGTGAACTCTATAGGAAGAGCCAAAGGTATTGCTCGGAGCAGCATATGGCCTCTCCGAACCATTGCCAGCAAAGAAAGATGTGCCTGTTCTATGTGATGGCATAGACAGACATCTCTGGAAAGACTCAAAGTTAAACGGCGAGAACAATTTCAAGCTGGAGGCTTTGGCAGAGTGCTTGTAAAAACCTTTTAACACCGTCCTGTGAGAGCAAGAGAGGGCAGACTGGCTACCATGTGTGGAATCAAGGTCAAGGACTTTTCCAGACCTCTTTTGATTTTACTTGAAGTGGGCAGTGTACCCCCCCCCCCCCACACCAAGATGGTAGGAATGGATAGAGATGAAGAGGAGACAGAGGACATGAGGTCCCAGCAGATACAGAAACATCAGAACAAGAACCCACTATAAAAGAAGTAGGACAAACATAAACGACTACATTCACAGGTAGGCCAGTGCCTGGTTTTCAAAGGGTTGTGTGGTTGTGACCATAGAACTATACCATGACACCCAATAGAGTAATGAGATGGTCTGTCATTTATAATTTGGTTTAATTCAGTTTTGGAAAAGAACTGTCGATTTCAAAGTTCCTTCCATGGTTATTTGATGTTATTAAATGAGTGGTTGTTTAAGTTGTAGCAATGAATTCCTTCCTTTAGGTGGGCATTGCTAAAAAAAAACACGTGGACGTGTGTGTCGTATGTAGGCCTTACCAGACGTATTTCAGGTGGCTGTTTGGTGCCAGGGCAGACTTCTCCTCTGCTGGAAGGTACAGTTGTTTGGGAAGCTGCCAAAGTCCTGCTCCATGTAGAATACCTGTAAGTCCAACAACAGGTCATCAGTAACTGACCAGTATAGTAGAGCGTGTATGAGCTACACTCCTCATTGGTTATGTGCACATGTGAAGCTGTGGTTTAGGGTTTTACCTGCACTACAGAGTGCATGGCCGGGCCCTCTCTGCAAACTCTCTAGTCCACAGTTTTCTCAAAGATACATTCTTTCTCAACCATTCCACCTGTTTAATTATAATTTAGGCCTATTAGTAATGTTGATAGGATAACCCTAGTTAGTTAATAGTTTGTTATCTGCATTAAAAGTCCAATATATATTCTGTGGCTCCCGTCCCACACATATAGCACAATTAGCTCTTAACAGTAAAGGTTGTAGACCCCTGGTCTAGTCCATAGATGTCACACAGACTGTTTTAGACCCTTGACGATCAGTGTTAGGCAGACATGCCAACCAATAAATAAATAAGTGCGTATCAGTGTGTGTGTGTCATTACAGCACTTCCAAGCCCTCCCTCTCTGTGTTCACCAAGGGTGGCTGTTTTTTTCCAAGGTGCCCCCTCTATGTCACGGTGAGTTCAACCGTGCTTGTGCACCACCGGTCACCATTCCCCGCAGGCCGGGCCGTTGCCAGCGTCGACCGCAGCACCGAGCCAGTGAAGTCATAGAGCGTTTTCTCAAAGAAAGCCGTAAAGAGCACCGCCAGTTCCAACGATGATGTCATCGCACTGGTACCTTGGATTGCAAACATGGCTCGCCGTGGGTGTTTGTCGTGCAAACTGTGTGCGTGTGTTTGTGGGATGGAGGGGGGGGGTGACGACACAGTGTTAGTGGAAAACAACACAACGCTTACATCTTACTTGTATACACAGTTTGCTGTATATACATGTTATCTCCGGCTGTGCTACACAGCCAACAGTGTGTGTGCTACCTTGCCGTGTTCCTGTGCTAACCCTGGTGTGTGCGCCTGAGAGAGCTCTGAGGGCCAGGTAGACTACAGCCAGCCCCTGGGGAGGCATGGCTCTTACATGGAGCTGTTCACCTCAGTGGTGCTTTATGTACTGTAGCAAATAACTGTTAGCGCCAATACCCCCTCATGAGCCACTAGCTACCATAAAACACAGCCTAGGTAGCTAGGCTGTGTTTTATGGTAGCTAGTGGACCAAACAGCTCGCCTGTGTATGTGTGTATGTACAAAGGACCTGTCAGCATTGCTCTTAGTACTGAAAGCCTAATAAACACTTGGCTTCTGGCCAAAGCCCAGAGCAGCGAAACAGGAGGGAGTGCCCATCGCGTGATTGATTTACGACGGCCCTGACGCAACAACTCTAATTGACATCCAGTTTATTGGGCCTCTGTTGCCTGAGGCCCCCCTGGACGGCTCTCCCTTTGGGCCTCTGTGTAAAGCGAGTCACCGATTGGTCCGGAGTTGCCATGCATTTCTACAGTCCGCTGTCAGCCATGCATTTGTTGTGTGAAGCGTCTAGTAACGTGCATCTGTGAATGGTAACTCTTGTGCAAGCATACAAATGTAAAACCACATCATGGAGGGAAAGCAAAACGCCGGGCCTCTGACATTTTCTCATGAATCTAAGACAGCTTTTGTTCAAACCAGCCCGTGACCCTTGCAAGTTAATAGAACCTTGTTATTACTCTTCTGGAGAAATACACTGTGTGGCTGGACAAAACATAAAAGGGGGAATGAGAAAAGGATTAGTCGCAGTTCCATTTGTGGACGGTAGCCAGAAGGCCTAAAAACACAGTGCTTTCATGAAGCCCGGCCCGAGCCTAATCATTTATTCACTCAGTGTTCACTCAATAAAAACCCGGGGCCAATGCGATGTGAGCGTATACGTTCTCACAGCAGCTAACTCACCGTAGCCAGTCTGAGAGACCAGTTCAGCTGCCCCGCCAATGGGCTTGGTGAAGACCCCCACGATGCCTTTCCCCACGCCGGAGATGACCCCTTTGGCCGTGCTGCCGGCAGAGCTTTGCAGGTCCCATGTCCTCTGGAAGTTCTGCATGGGCTGGTCCACAATGCCTGCTATCGCTCCTGGAGAACAAGGGAAGGGCGTGTTATTCACTGAAAATCTCACACACACACACGCGCACACGGTTAAATAGATTTAATCTATATAGTGCTGTTCTCACCTTCCGGCCACTCAAAGCACTTTAGAGGATTGCCTCACATTCACCCATTCTCACACACACACGAACACCGGGAGCAGTCAGGGTTAGGTGTGTTGCTCAAGGACAGTTAACGGCGTTTGAACCAGCGACTTCCTGAACGCCACTTCTACCATGTCAGGGATATTTCCATATAGACACAGTCACGTATACGCGTCACTCTTCACTACATCTCTACAGGAGAAATGGCAAGGCACTACAGCCGAACAGCAGCAACTGTTGGAGAAATGTCCCCGACGGGACTCGGACATGACCCTGCCCTTCAGAAGACCACTCCAATATGACACTTGTACACCACATATGGGAGACGCTCGACACAGAGCACATCTCCTCTGAAAACCTAGAGAAACGCGAAGCAGCTGCGTGGTTCAAATATCACCATATTCCGTCTCTCTAGGACAGGCCTGTGAGACGCGGTATTACTTCCTTATAGGTGTTCATTGACTCCCTGTTGAGCTGCCTCCACCTCCCTGATTCACATATCCCATGTGAGAGACAGTAACTGCATAATGTTGCTTTGACCGCGTGCCAGCGGATAGCAGATGAATTTCATGCGAGGAGCATCGCTAATGTGCGAGTGTGCTTTTGGGAGTGGGAAGAAATGTAATGTAGAAATCCATGTTGAACTTGTGATGGGGAATACATTAGATTTTTTAGGAAATGACACAGTGACATCAACATACAGGTCATTATCTATCTCGTTTGTCCATCTTTTCAGACTATCTTTGACTAGTCCAGCTATCGGAATTAAAACGCCAGCCCCGGGGGAGCATGAGCCTCGCAGGCTTCCGTTCCAGTCTATCCTCTTACGCACTGCTAGCACTTCTCAATGGTGTCGGCACGGCAACTGGCGCTTGTCTCTTAAGCACTGGTGTCAACGCGTCATCCAGGGTTCCCACTGAGTCACACGTAAAGCCCCCTGCCTTTTCCTTCACACAAAACAGTGGCCGTACACTGTGACTGGCACTGATTTATAGCCCACGCCCATCCCCACAGAGTATCGTGTGTGTTTGTGCTCCCACCCAGCAGGCTAATGCCGAGGCGCGACAGCCCCTGCCTCAGCCCGTCCCCCAGGCTCTCTGGTAGCTGTCTCCTCCACTCCTCCTGCCTGGTGTAGTGCTCCTCGTCCAGGGACAGGCGGTCCATGTTCCGGGCCAGGCTGGTTGCCAGGTTGGTGATGGAGGTCAACGTTCCTGGGGAAGGGTTCAATGCAAACCACAGCGGTACATGGAGTCAGGACAAAGGAACCACTGAACTACTGACATCATAACGATATTAACAAAACAGACATGTATCTAATGAATGCTTAAGAAATAAAAATAAAAATGTGTTTAAATATAATAACTAATAATGGTCCTTTTTATTAAATGCCTTAGTAACTTATACGTACATATTTATAAAACACAAGAGAGGATGAACAGAATATGTAATGCATCTTGCTGGAAGAACCACACAACTGGGTTATAAATAGAGTAGTCCCCTCTCAATGCCAAGTCAACATGGGCGTCACCTTTAGAGATGTGTCTGACGAAGGACGTGGTCCCACGGGACACTCCGCTGACGAAGGCCCCCGGCCCGCGCGTCAGACCCTCGTACGGCAGGCGGAAGAAGTCCGACACGCCGTTCCCGATGCTGCGTACGAGGCTGGCGGGGCTGCCCAGGATCTCCAGAGAGCCCACCACCCAGCCTGAGACACCCAGGGGAAGGCAACACACAGCAGTCCCGAGATCAGCCCTTCACCGTGGACACGTTTACGCACTCACACATGCATGTAACCACAAATATTATTTTATACATTTACGAGTAACATAAATTCTTCCAACACACACACACCTGCCTTATAACCCAAAATCCACACATAAGCCCCTTGAGTAAACCCACCTGCACACTTGCCATGGGCAGTGCTATGAAGGGAGGCGTTCCTGCTCTAATAAACGAGCAGTAGAGTTTTACCAGTCACGCTAGTAGTGCTGTGAAACTGTACAATGGGCCACGTCACAACAACAACATAACGCAACATGTTGTTATGTGTTCGCTCTCAAGCTCAATGTCAATACAATGTAGTTCGTGGAAACACGCAGAGACACATGCATTCTATACGTGTGCTCATTAACGAGCACTGTGCACACACACACACGCACACAAAAAGTCCTGCATGAAACCATACAAATGCCACAAGCAGATTTACTACCTCCTGCTATATCTCACCTCTCTCATTCCCCCATGCAGTCTGCTTAAATGGCTCATTGATATTTATGCACTGACAACTGCATCACGAAATCAAACAGTCATTTCTCAAGACGCCAGACCGCCTCGCTCCGATTCCCTGTCAATTTCTGCGTGAGTGATGGGCTCTAATGGTTGGAAATGAGCTCCAGTGAGGCCTAGCGGGCTTTTCTGCTTTACGTGGTCTTCCAGTTGTGGTTTCAGTGAAGCATAAAGCCCTCACGGGAGCTGATGTTTAGGGCCCTGCGTCATGGTGACACGCACACACGCACGCACACACACACGTTGTATGGTTGCGTTTGCATGTGCGCCGCGCATGTATGGATTTAGTGAGCAAAACACTGTAGCTAATTGCATGTGGTAGCGTACACGGTAATGCTAATCGGTCCCAGCATGCAATGCTTCCTGGCTCTGCTGACACCACAATGAGTTAGGGGGAGAGCACAGAGGGAAGAGCGTTGAAATACGAGCAGACGGGAAGCGGCTAACGAGAGACGGGGTGGAGGGAGCAGGACAGTGATGGCGGAATGATATGCACGTGGTAAACGGCCTCGGAGTGAGCCTCAGTGTGGAGGGGAGGGGTTAACCTGCTCACTCTGACCCAGGCCTGGTGACCGCCTCACGGGCCACATTCATGAGACAGAGGCATGCAGGACCGCAGACGGCTGTGAGGAGGATGTGGACATGTTGCGAGTCTCCAGTGACTCTGTTTCCTGGTTCTAGAATCAACCTCACCAGGGAATGTGTGCTTTATCAGTCCTCTCAGTCTTGAGAAGAAGGAGACATGCAACTTAAGAGAACATGCTCTATGGGAGAATTCTGAAATGCAAACAAAGCCAGTCGTTTGCTTTATAACTGCCAAGCATTGACCTATTTAACCAATCGTTAAATAGGTTGACGTAAGCCAAATGGCTATACCGTCTTCCTAAATTACTGCCCGGGGCGTTTCAAAGATGGCTGCGAGTGGTGAGACTTGCCGAAAAGGACATTGGAGGAACTGCTTGTCCAACGCAGACATGAAATGAGTAGCAAACGAGCTGGCTACTGCCACAGACCAAGCCTGTCAGAAGCACACCTGTGGAAGCCTAAGGTTCACAGTAGCCACCTGCTGGAAGGACCGTGTAAGTGCAGGGAGCAGCCACCCCCCCCCCTCCCTCACCGGCTCTGAATAGCGCCCCGGCGGCGTAGTGCATGGCCAGGGCGTGCACCAGCTGGCGGGCCGTGGTGCAGACGGGGGCCCTCTGGAACAGGGAGAAGGAGAGGGGCGTGTGGTCCGAGGCGATGTACAGCTTCAGGGAGGCGTGGATGCTGAGCAGGAGGCTGACGGGCTGGATGGACAGCCTCTGGAGGCGCACGGGGTGGACCAGGGCCTGCACGGACTGGACCACCTGGAGGGAGAAACAAGAGTCGTGCAGCTATTTTACAATAACGGTTTTAAAAAACATTTTTTTTGTATTTATTTTACAGCCCCTTATGACCCACAGTTTGGGGAACCCGGGAATATGGCACCTGTTCTGGGAGGACAGGGGCGCCTGTGGGGCCTTTCTGCTTGTGTGGCGGGGCAGCGTTGGGGGCCAGGAAGGAGTCAGGAATGTATGTGTGGAACAGCGTCTTGATGTAGTACACAAACGTGTCTTCTATGTAGACTCTGGCAGGCTGGAGCTGGATGGTGACCTGAGGAGACCGCACACACACAGTCCCTAAACACGCTGACCGCCTTCATCCATTCGCCTTTACGCCTCCGACGTCACTGAAAGTGCATAGGTTGACGCGCTGCCCAGCATGGCCACCAGTGGGCGCTGGCCTTAAGGGTTTTGACTGAAGCTGTCCCTCAACTGGATTTCTCACTGCATCTCTGTGTGTGTGAGTGTGTGTGTGTGTGTGTGACCCACCTGCTCCAGAGTGCGCCCATCCCCTGCCACGATCAGGCCCAGCCGGAGGAAGCAGGAGCTCTTGAACTCCTCCAGGGTCTCGGGAGACGCGGTGGGGTTGGCCTCGCTGCTCCACGGGGGGCCCGCGCCCCCCCGCTGCTCCTGGCACAGCAGTACGGGGAAGTGGAAGCTGGCGCGGCTGTACAGCTGGTTGTCCACCTGCAGGGCACCGCAGTGCAGCTCCACCGCGCAGGTGTCGGGCAGCAGTTCCCTGCCCGCCTCAGGGGCCGGGGAGGGGCCCACGTCCAGCAGGAGCTTGGTGAGCGTCAGCCTCAGGAGCTCCACGGGGCCCGCGGGGCTGGTGATGTCGTCGCTCAGCGCCACGCTGGCCTCGCTCAGCAGCACCCTGAAGGAGACTTTGGGATCCGGAGGTCTGGGGGAGGGGGATGGAGGCAAGAGGGGCTTACGATGTTGTGTCGGCGGAGGGAGGTGATTGGAAGCACCTTTGTTTTGCTTTGTAATGCCCTCTGCCTTTCGTTGTTGTCAACAAAGAAAGGCACAGCTGTGCATTTCATTCTCGTCATTCTTCCATTATCAAAATGTTTGGATTTAAACGTCCAATTTTATGTGTTGTTTATGTATTACATACATGCATACCGTGTAATGTAATTATGGTAATTGCATGGCGGTGTGCTGATGCAATGGAACACAAGTGTAATGGTGATCAGCATTGCTTGAATTGAGTAGTTATGGCACAGGGGGCTTTTGGTGCCCCCCAGTGGTAAAGAAGGAGACATGCGTATTTACTGTACCTTTAGTAATATCTATCTTGTACGTTATCTTGTACACATAATCCAACACTCAGTGATAAAGAAAATTACATTAGACAGAAGTTGTGCAGGGATGCCTATATGGGGGAAAAGTTGTAGTATTGAGATACGAACAGCGCTCCATCCTTTCATCCATACCTGTTGCTCTGCTGGAGAAACGAGTCCATGCTGCCCTCTGGTGCCAGGAACAGGACCAGAGTCCCTCTCTCGTACACCACGTCGATGTAGAGGCAACCAAAACCTGGCAGGAATATCACCTACAGAACAATGAGGAATACACACAACAAATACACATAGGAATATCACCTACGGAACAAATACACATAGGAATATCACCTACAGAACAAATACACATAGGAATATCACCTACAGAACAAATACACATAGGACTATCACCTACGGAACAAATACACACAACAATATCACCTAAGGACAAATACACACAGGGATATCACATACGGAACAATGAGGAATACACACAAGAACAAATACACACAACAATATCACCTACGGAACAAATACACTTAGGAATGAATATCACCTACAGAACAAATAGAAATACACACAGGAGGGTTAAGTTGCTCTCATAATAAAATGTTTTAACCAAACAACCTTTTAATTTGATTAAATGTGAAAGACTGATATAAATTCACATCGGTGCATGTTTCATATTATTTTGTATGGGTGGTATACGGTATGTGTGTGTGTGTGTGTGTGTTTGAGAAGGAAATAAGTACCAAGCATGTATGTATTTAACCTCTGCTAGGCTAGGCTGATTCTACATTCTCACAATGTAGAGATTGTGTGTGCGTGTGTGTGTGCGCGCTTGTTCATGCAAAGCATACACAGGTCTGACATTGACCTCCAGCACTGTGAGAACAGGAAGAGAAGTCCTGCTGGGCACGAGGCTGAGCAGTCATAATAAGCCTGACCTTTGACACTTCACCTCCAGCGGGAGGTTCACACAGTGACCTCAGCGAAACCAGAGACATTAGACTGGTCTGGTCTCCGCCTGAACCTACTATTGGCTAGACACAACACCAAGCATTACGCCTATTACTCCATACCAACTGTATAACACACTGATGCACCTCTAGCTGACCCTGGGGACATACACACTACACTAGCCAAAACACACCAAAATAAGCCGAGAAGCTACCTCATACTACATACAAACACACCACCACACAGTACAACAGCCACACACATGTACAGTACCACACACACTCGCCAGAAGATTAGGAACACAGTGCCAACAACATTCCTTATAAACTCAAAGACACAATGCCGAACACACTTTATTATCCCCAATGCACATAGTTGGAAGTGCTTAAACACACAGCTACACACCTAGCTAAATGCGTGCACACACGCAGGAGGGCACTCTAGGCAAACTACCATAATATTGTTTTCTTGACTTTAGTGAGAATTGGATATATACGCAGTTATGCTAATGAAAGCAATTCAAAGGATTGTAATGACAGTACTGTAGGTGCCTGACTCATTGAACAGAATTGACTTTCTTGGATTTGCTGGCAGGGTCACACAACCACCTGCTGTCTGACTGGTTATTAAATGGTCTGAGCAGAGAGATAGCTAACACAGTACCTGTGTGCCAGGACAGTTGATGTCTATGGGGCCCGTCCAGTCATTGCTGCTGTGGTCGGAGGTGGCTTTCAGCAGCAGGCTGGGCAGGAGCTCTCTCTGTCGGCAGTCGGGGAAGCAGGAGAAGTGGTGGTAGAGCTCGTGGTGCAGCGAGCAGTTGGAAGGCAGAGGACGAGGGTACACCTCCGTCCTCGGTGTTTCTGAGAGCACCACGGAGGGAACAGCAGACACAGCATATTGTGAACAAGTGCATGGTTGTGTATACTGTATTGTGTGTTTGTATGGGAACCAGTTTCTTGATTCCTGTTATATATATTATTTTAGTTTATAAGCAGAATGCTATTGACAGTTTATCCTTGGAGGAATGGATTAGTTTGGGGGGCTCCTCAGCATCATATGCATGCATGCATGCGAGAATATATCAACCTCTAACCCCCAAAACAGGTCTGCAACAACAGAATCACACAGCAACACAACAACCAACACAAACTGAAACGATTCAAACGTGAACACAAACGCAATAGCACTAGCTTGACTGCAATTGAAAGTAGTCCCTCTTAGCCAAGGGATTATATGCTTCATTGTAATTGTACCAACGTGGAATATGGAGTTTTTTCTGTCCCGTGGACGGTTATGGTTCAATGAGATATACAAACCATTGACATTCTCCTTCAGCAGCATTGGGATGGGACACTTGTTGTGGATGAGCATGCGGGGGCACGGGTCTTCATTCAGAGTGATGTAGGTAACCCCTAGATGCTCCTGGTACGTCAGCACCAACACCCTGGAACACACACACACACACACACATGTGTAAACAACTGTATCAACAACCGAACCACAGCCAGCACACACCCCGTCCCTGACAGACTACACACATGTGAGCTCACGCTACCACAGATACCCTTTGCTGTATGCTGTTCCCCCGCGAGCAGCTCCCTGGCCGGAGACAGACATGGCCTAGACAGGCCCGGCTAGTGTGTGTGTCCACGTGTGTGTTTACGTGTGGCGTCTGGTATGTTGCCTGTGTGTTCACGTGTGCCCATCTGCAGGCATGCCCCCGCAAGCATCTGCACGCACGCGCGCCAGTCAGACACCATAAACACAACGGAAAACATCAACGCAGCTGGCCAATCAAAGAGCCAAAGTATGTATCTGTGAAGGAAACGCTCACATAAAAGGACACAAAATCAAACCACTTTTCTCACGGTCCTAATTACAACAGTGTCTGTGCTCTGTGAAACGGTGAAAGCTGTCTAAACACAGTGCTATTAGAGCATTGTAGCGGGACCACCCGAGACGGTGGGAGACACTGGCACAGAAGGGACACAAAGGAAGATATACCAGAGGGAGGAACTATGTGAGACAGACAGAAGGAACTTGTGAACAAGATGGTGGAAATGATGAGGCCACGTCTCTGTGTGTGTGTGTGTGTGTGTGTGTGTGTGTGTGTGTGTGTGTGTGTTAAACAGGCTGTGACCAGTCAAGGTCTCTCTCTCTCTCTGCTTTATGCTCGCTGCCAGACTTGCTTGTGTGCCCGTGTGCATTAACCGCCCCGTCACAGAGCTCGGCACCACCCACCTGCTGCAGGGGCCACCCCCGGAGCTTGTCTGCCCGGGGACCGATACGCTCAGCCTGGGGAAGTCCGGCCGGACGGGGGCGGGGATGCTCCACTGGGCCGACCCGGCCCCGGTGGCGTCCGGGAGCAGGCTGAAGAGCATGTGCCTGAGGGGCGGAGGGGACGCCGCCTCGTCTCCGACCAGGTCCCAGCAGGGGACGCAGCAGGTCGCGGGGCGGGCCTGGTCCTCTGAGGGGGGCAGGGCGAAGGCTGCCGTCTCTGGGAGCTCACAGGGCTGGTGGGGGGG
>JAODLL010051064.1:0-19374 GCA_026546735.1 Forbesichthys agassizii
GGGCCTGGAGGAGCAGGAGTAGGACCAGGAGGAGCAGGATATGGGCCTGGAGGAGCAGGAGTAGGACCAGGAGGAGCAGGATATGGGCCTGGAGGAGCAGGAGTAGGACCAGGAGGAGCAGGATATGGGCCTGGAGGAGCAGGAGTAGGACCAGGAGGAGCAGGATATGGGCCTGGAGGAGCAGGAGTAGGACCAGGAGGAGCAGGATATGGGCCTGGAGGAGCAGGAGTAGGACCAGGAGGAGCTGGATATGGGCCTGGTGTACAAGGATCAGGGAAAAGAAAGCCATACAAATCAGGTAAGATACTGAACTGCAAACTACTACCAACAAGAGGCTGCTGCTGCTAATTTACCTGCTGTCTTCATAGGATATGGATTGCCTGCGGGTGGGGCTGGTTATGGACCAGGTGAGAAAATTCAGAGTATTATTTTTCTTTATACAGAGGTTTCCTAATGTGTTAACTTGTTTATTACAGGTTGGTGCATAATTGTACATATATGCCAGCTGCTTTTGCTAGCCTTGTATGCTAGCAAATTAGCCTTGTATGCTAAATGTGTGCCACTTTTAGCCGGAAATTAGCCTCCAATGCTGTGTGCTGCTTTTAGCTGGAAGCTAGCTCTGTATGCTAAATGTGTGCCAGTTATTGCTGAAATCTAAACTTGTTTGCTAAATGTATAGTACTTTGAGCTGGAAACCAGAGCCATGTAAACTAGCCTATTATGCTAACTGTGTGCTAGCTTCTATTAGTTTTATTTTATTTTGTTTATTTTGTATATATTTCTCAGATCAAATTTGTATTACTATAGTATGTATATTTTAGCCAACTGTTTTATATCTATGTATTTGCTATGTAATATATCCTTGAGTGTTTAGAAAGGCGTCTAAAATAAAATATTATTATATTATTATTATTATTATTATTATTATTAGCTGTAAACTAATTTGCTGTAACAACGTAGGCTACAGCTATTTGTGTTACCATTTAAATGTTGTCCTTAGGTGGAGGGACAGGCACTGGACCAGGCAGATTGGGGCCAGGTGGCATTGGATCAGGTGGGGCTGGTGGCTTTGGACCAGGTGGTGTTGGACCAGGGGGAGCAGGAACCGGAGTGGGCGGTGTTGGACCAGGTGGAGCAGGACTGGGTGCAAGGAAACCCCCTAAATCAGGTAGATCCAGATAATTACATGAGACATGTGTGTGTAATGTCAGAGCACTGATTCCATCTGGTAAACTCTCCATCAGGGTATGGGTCCTCATTGGGTGGAGCAGGCTATGTTCCAGGTGAGATGTAACACTGGATTGCATCATGACTAGTCCGGCTGTGCTATACATTCTACACGCTAACCTTTTTGTTCTCTGTGGGAAGGAGCAGGACCTGCTTCAGGTGGAGTCGGTGCTGGACCAGGTGGTGCTGGAACAGGTGGCTATCGCCCTGGTGGCTACGGACCCGGAGGGCTAGGGCCAGGTAGATTTGGACCTGGTGGTGTGGGACCTGGTGGAGCTGGAACAGGGCCGGGTGGCTTTGGACCTGGTGGTGTAGGTCCAGGTGGAGCTGGAACAGGGCCGGGTGGCTTTGGACCTAGTGGTGTGGGACCTGGTGGAGCTGGAACAGGGCCGGGTGGCTTTGGACCTGGTGGTGTGGGTCCAGGTGGAGCTGGAACAGGGCTGGGTGGCTTTGGACCAGGTGGAGCTGGAATAAGCAGCTTTGGACCAGGTGGAGCTGGTGGATATGGAAGAAAGCCTCCTAAATCAGGCTATGCATCCACTTTGGGTGGAGCTGGCTATGGAGCAGGTATCATTCACTGCCGATGTTTAGCATGCTTGAAAAATTTCTTACAACCCTAAAGTGGTTACTGTAGTAAATTGGAGAAATCCCTGTCCTCTGAGGTGCTTTTTGAAAATATTAACTGGGCCCATGTCTTATTTTAGGCATTCAATTGTGTAAATTAAACAATTTTTTGTAACTCATTCATAAATCAGTTGGGCATTTTAACTCCAGTTACCAAGTGGAATTGACTGTGTATTTAAATAAACACACAAAGAAATAATGTTCGAATAAAACATGATGAATTTAAGATGAACTTCTGCTATATCATATGCTGCATGGGTAAAATAACATTCCTCCTGTCCACAGGAACAGCAGGAGGAGTTGGTGGCTCAGGTGGGGCCACAGGTGAGTTCATATTGTTTAAGTGAGCTTTAGTGTTTTGAGTCCATTTGGACAAGTATACACCTTCTCAGGTTTAAATTTTACGTTGATGTCCTGCTGATTCAGTTAGTAAACTGCATAGACAAGTGCTGGGTCTTTCAATTGGGGTGCTCCAAAAATCTGCAAATGGGGTGAATTAATTGTACGATATCTCAGACTTAATGTATTTGACAACATTATTATTAGTATCAAATAGTCTGGGTATAGACCCTGTTCTCAGCCTGGTGTCTGTAGAACCGGCTGTACTGGGATTTTACTCTTTCCTATCCTCCAGGTTGGTTTGGTGGAATGGGCTATAGACCAGATAGACCAGGTGAGTGAGGTCCTGTGCCTGCTCTCTGGCTCTTGTTGGGTGAAAATGTCATTATGTGAATAAAAATACAACCTTTAAGACCACGCATTTTTAAAAAATTGTTATAAAAGCCTAAGGTTCAGTAAAATCTTCTTGGATGACACTGGAATGTGTTTTTTATTGGACCATACCTATAAAAGGTAGAACACAGGTCACACACATAGACAGTACCACTTCATCTTGATATGGGCCTGTTTATTTACTGAAATAAGTCTCACATGCAGGTTCCACTTCTCTTTTTAAAGACCTGCATAGGGGAGGAGGGCTTAATTCATGCTTATTTGTTATTTCATTGAAATTATTTTGTTAACTAACATAATATAATGAAGAAATATGATAATAAGAACGAAGTTTTGAGGACCCTATGCTGATTTGACAATGCTCGGCTTACATTTTACAAAACTATGCAAATAGTGCACACATACTCTACAAATAAACTGTTTGAGCTGAGACTTTTTTGCTATGCTTCTGAAGTTTGACAAGGACACTGACTCACATTTCCCTGTTTGAGGGGAGAAGGAGGCGCAGGAGGCACAGGGACAGGAGTAGGAGCTGGTGGAGGACCAGGCCAGGCTGTGGGAGGGGGGGCAGGGGGATTACCAGGTCAGTTTAACTAGTTAAAGCCGCACAAAGGGGTTTCAGCCAGGATGACTCCAGCAAAATTATTACATGTTATGTTTATTTGTTATTGTTAATATATTAATTATCAAACCATATAGCCACAGATAATGTGTTAGACACAGCTCTGTCATCGAAGCTATCATAATAAAATACATTTGAAGTTGAGTTCTTGCTGAGCAGACCTGTACTGTATCTCCTGCAGCATGTAATTTGCCCATTTGTCCAGCAGGTGGCGGGGGAACTGGTTATGGCGGAGAGGCTGGTGGAGTCTACCCAGGCAAGTTTTAAATTCACTCTAACTGTTGCCGTCTCTCCCCAAACAGAATAAAATAGAGAGAAACACACTAGATGCCTTGATGAAACACACTAAAGATGCCATGATGAAACACATTAGGTGCTGATGTTTTACACACACTATGTAGAAAATAATATATAATAAATTACAACATTGTCCCAATAAATTATGATAATGACAGCCATTGCTTTAACTATATTCAACCAAATACATTTTGGTATATACATATAACATAAACACTGATCTTGTTTGTAGTTTTGCGATACAAATCCAGAGCTTTCATTTTATTTTGGTCAGCTACACTAAAATAATGACCTTTCCTTGTTTTTCCTAACCAATTTGATTGGTGGACTAGTTCAACTGATCTGACCATTTATTTTCCTGTTATTGTTCCCTAGGATATGCAGGGGCTGGACAGAAATGTAAGAAATGAAACTCTCTGTATACTTTGTCTGACATCACAGTTGGACAGCATCCCAAACTGCCAAACTCTCTGACCCTTACGTTCAACGTTTAACTTCATAATGGGAGACTGACAGTCCTCTTTCTATACGTGCTTGTTCTCTAGCTAAGGCACAGAAGGCAGCTAAATACGCAGCGATGCAGGCCTTACTGGGGACTGGGTACAGAGGTAATAAAAAACAATATGCATAAAATAAGAATCATAGCTCTACATGTATATTTACATACATCTTCATACATTATCTATTTTACTGTTATTGGTTATTTTTGTCTTAAAATAAAAATCTATCATCAATTAGTGTACAGAAATTACATGTTGAACATTCATATACAGTATGGAAGAAAAGATGTAATCAAACTATGTGTGATCTGATTGGTTCCTTTAGTTGCCGGATGTCAGGGGCAATACTGTGTCAGGAGGAGGAAGTGAGAGAATAACTGAAAGGATGTGACCTCATTCAAACAGTGGTGCTATTGCGTGATTCCAGAATGTACTTATGCCATAGATGCTAAAGCTTCTATGCTCTCTGTTTTTACTTCAGTGTTTTAAAATGTTGTATATGTGTCCTATTATTATTATTATTATTATTTTGTACTGTGGTTGATGCTAAGAGAATGACTCTAAACCATGTTTACCTACACATCAGTAGTGTATCAGCCCCAAAACATGAAGCCTGCTGGGAGATACTGATACAAAGGACTCCTGTCTGAATGCTGACACATTACAAAAGGAACCTCTTCAAGGCCACACTGTTCCAAATGGAGTCTATGCAATGTGCACTGTTTGTGACCTGTTGCTCTTCCTAGTCACGCAAAACTTTTACATCAAAATGTAAATGCAAATTATATTCTGGACTATATTCTGTCCAGGATGGAAACATTGACAGCTGCTATTTAGGGAACTGTGAAAGACAGAGTTTGCAGCATTGTTTTGAGCAGTTACCATTCTGATTCCTGAAAAGCAGGCTGTGTTCACAGAAATACAAGTCACCTGGCTTTAATACTTTAATACTTAAGAAAAAATGGTAAAATGTTTCAGTGAACACTTGTTTTTCTGGGAATTTTTTTTTTTTTTTTGCTTACTTTATATTAATGTCACTGTTTTACAAGTTGAGGTGGTTTCCATTGAGTTAAAACTGAGATTATATAATTATATTACATAAATCACTGTTTTTTTAATGTACCTCTTTTACGACTGATGCACATTTTCTCACATTTACTTAGCTTTGTTTAAGTTATGTTAAATAAAACATGCTATAGCTATTAAGCCTCATTGTAGTATATTTGTAGTAAGACATTAAATATTTGACTATTTTTGTGGATGTTTAAATCATTTTAACCATGACTTATAAAGTAATACCTATTAATTTACAATTTCATTAAGTATGTTTTGACAGAGATGTAAACCCAATGTCTAAATTTCATTCATCATAATTTAACTTACAACTTGTAATCTTTCATTCATGGAGGGTGGCTTGTGTCTTTAGCAGGTATGCTTCTATATGTAACAAAGGATAACCATGCACTTTTGTACACAAAATGCTATTTCTCATAAATCATCATCAATATCATAAATAAAAAGAACCATTGCTACTTCGTCTGTTTTGTGATTACAATGCAAAACATTGCTAAAACAGATGGGCACATTTCTCTGCAATGCCAGAGTTCATGGTGACACACTATCTTACTCCGATAAATTAGTCTGACTCTGAGTAGCTATTCATAGATTTAAAAGCTGGTGATGGATCTAATATGGACATGCATATATACTTCAACCCCACCTGTTTACAAAATCCAGTACCCGTAGCACTTTACACTGAAAACATTGTTTCTTGAAACACCCAGATAATGACACCTCCATCGTAAAAGTAAGTAAATAAGTAAAGTTTATTTATAGACATAGGTCACAAAGTGCTGTACAGTAAAAGCAATGCAAACAAATAAAACCCTACACCGTACAAAATAAAAGTACATTATAATATAAAACAAAAACCAATGAAAAAGAGCCTGATTGGAATCATCCAAAGCTGTGAGTGTGCATGTACAACATTGTTCACTATCTGCATTATGCATTTCTGCAAACATCTGCGCTGGAACTCAATTATCCCTGAATGTCCCTCAATGTTTCCTGCGTGCTCACACAGAGAGATTCATAGAGGGCCTGCACTCTGCAGTGATTGGGGCATTCACTTCACCGCTGCACACAAAGGTGAATTCCCATTAACTTATTCAACCTTCGGCAACACTCCAGTGGTTCTCTAACTTTGTAAAATGAAGACAAAAATAGAAGATATTTTTATGTAGCACGCACCACACTGCATTTACAGTACCACAAGCAATATATTTAAGAGCATAACACAAAACACAATACTGTATAATATTAGTGTGCACACATGCATATTTTATTACAATGAGAAATCTACTAGAATAACTATTATTATGCTGGGAACCATAGGTGGTCCTGGCCCACAGTTTGAGAACCAGCGTAACTGTACTCAGCACTATCCTTTGGGTTGCCTTGCAGAGTGTAACTCTATCTTGTAGGAAGGTGTGGTGTGTGTGCATGAGGAGCAGAGTGGGTGAACATAGCCAGCAGGGGGAGTCTGCTTAGTGGGGTGACAGTGGGTCAGAGTTTATTTTCCCTTCTCTACAACACAGTAGTCACTGCGTTGTGGTGAGTGAGTTTAAACAGGAAATGACCGATCGAATGGAGCGAGATACAGAAAGATACAGAGGACATTGTTTTGTATGTTTCTTCTAGAAAAGTCAATGGTTGGTGGTCATTGACTGACGGCTGTCTCCCTGGTAAGAGGGCAGAATGTCAAGGCGAGACCAGAGATACAGAAGGGGAATGAAAGGAAGGTGAGATTTATTGTTTGCAAACTGTGTACATTACAGTTAGTATGTAAGTATGTATGTATGTATGTATGTATGTGAGACAGACTTTTGGCATATTAATCAAAGGACATACTGTATAGCATTGATCATTGAAAAATACTAGAATAAAACATGTTATTTAAAACATATAATTTCACCATCTGAGACCTCTTGAAAAAAACCTCCACCCACAGAGCTAAACATAATGAGCAACACATACCACAATGATTTGTGTCTCATCAACCATGTCTCAATACTTTCTGCTGTTTCACAACAAATAACTTCTGAACTTTAACTTTAATATATATTTGTGAGTGCCAAAAATGTATACTAAACCAAAATAATGACAAAAAACATCAACTATAATGCAAGGTTCCAAAACTAATGTTATTAGCCAATTATTTCAAAACACACGAAGGAACATTGTGATGACATGATTTCTGTTCTTTTCCCGACACTGGGCGTTACTCTCATACACATAGTCCTGTTGAACTATACAAACCCAGGTGCAAGGCTGAACAATGAGATGGTTTCTGGACAGCAAAGGGTGGCAGAAACTAGTGTGCAGCAAAAAAAAAAGAAAAGGAAAAAAGAGCTAAATTAAGGAAACTTATAAATTATCACATTTTTATTCCAGTGTTTTCTCTGGACCAGAAGTTTCACATTCCACATCTGTCTGCAGCTGTCACAGGCTGTATACAGATGTCTATTAAAATCATAACAAATAAGCGGGAGGTTCTGTAGTATCAATGGGATATCCCTGCTCAAGCGTCTTAAATGAGATGCTCATGAAGATAATAATATGTATAATTACAAAACCAGTGAGTTCAATAATACAACATAATGGGATTACAATAGTCTGTTTCCCTCAAAAGGCTTTGTCATGGGGTTAAATGAGGACACCCCATGTCATATCTTCCTAAATAACATTTCAATTGTGAGGTGACCATGCTCATTCTCCATTGTGTTTGGAATGGCATTTATCGGCTGGAGGAAACATGGAGCCCCGCAATGTCCAGGAAGTCTCCGCCCACTATGTGATGGAGTTGCAGCGATAAGGAAACAGGTTTGAGGCTTTCAACCTCAAATACCCATCTTAGCCATGTTGCTTTGTATAGCAGTTTACCAAGCACATTCTACGTGCATTGCAGTATGACAGACATTTACTTTTGTTTAATAGGGCAGACACAAGGTTGTGAGTGCACATCTGGCGTCAGTATTACTCAAGTAATTGTAGTCATATGGACTGTGATCCTACATCAGAAAACAGTGTGAGAGCAAGGCATGTGGAATGCAGATAACGGTTGTTTTCTTCTACAAAACAACATTGTAATGCATGATGCCTTTCCAACAGCTGGGTTATCAATACCAGGATCACAAAGGCAATTTTGAGATTTTACCCCAGCAGTGGATTTTTAACAGTTTCAACCACAACGTTAATTCCAGACAGAACATGAGAAGTGTATCTTTAAACAAAGCTAAACTTGATATATTATATGTTATCTATGACCTGATTGCTCCAATTCATCCTGGCTGCCTCCAAGTAGCGTGTCACCTTTCCACACACATCTCATGTGTTGGCTGTCATTGACTGGTATCATGTTACTTTCTTCCGCACACTTTTGAAGTTAAAAGAAAAATATCGACAGGCAAGGATTTGTGCATTAAGGGCGGGCCGGTTTCACAGACATGGATTAAGCCTAGTCCTAGACTAAGAACTCTCTTCAATGGAGATCTTCATTTCATTTTTTTTTCAATCTTGGACTACAGTATATGCTTAATGATGACTGATGACTATGTTTTATTAATCTTTTATCGAGTCAGTTCTTATTGTTTCTTTTATATGTTGGTATGGCTCTATCAATCTTAAACAGAAAAATGTATTATCTAAGGTTATTAAGGTGTGTAGTTAAATGACAGGCACTCAACAAAACAATCTGTCAGATCTGAATACACAGCTGCTTAGGAAAGCAGAATCGATTGTGTCTGATAGCTCCCGTCCTCTTCACACAGTTTAAAATAATGCATTCAGGTTCCATCCATCCATCCATCGTCATACGCTTATCCAGAATGCATTCAGGTTCCCGTTTCATATTCCCTCTAGTCAAGACTAACATTATTTTATACCTTCATCCATCACATTGATGAACTCGCACAGGTAAAGGTGTTTCACAACACCTAGTAAACATGGCTCATATATTTGTGTGTGTACATATATGTATATGTATATGTATAAATATATATGTATGATATTGTAGCGATGTGTCGTATTGCATGTTTACTACGCACAATGTTATACGGTATGTATTGATTTACTGTATGTGTGATTGCTTGTATGTTTTTAAACAATATTGCTGCACAAAAAAGTGCCCCGTTGGGGACAATAAAAGTGTACTTATTTACAATAAAAGTTTACTTACTTACTTAATGCATGTCTGTGAAACAAACCTTAATTGACCATCATTATCTGAGTTAGGATTACAGTGTGTGTGTACGTTGTGACAGATGCTGATGTATGCTTTATAGTGACTCTGCTGGTGGTGTCATGCACCATGCAGCGCCTCTATAAATGTCAAATATGGCCACGTATACTGTATATAAACATATGCAGAGCAAAACCACAGCTTAAAATACATTCTACAAAAGCCATTGCTGAATCATGAAAGAGTCAATAGTTAAACTATAGCATTAAACAGAGTTTACGTTTTCATGACATAACTAGCCCCACAGCTACCATGTGTTATTTCCATTGTGTTTTTATTTGTTTTTGATGCAGCACCAATCAACTTCGTGCATGTACAGCACCTGCTAAAAGAATAACTAGTATTCTTGCTGTCTTCACCTTGGCCATTCCTCTAGATGCTGTGAGTGTGGCTGTGTCCTGTCTAACTGGTATTATGAGAAGGGTGGACAGCTCTTCTGTAAGAAGCACTACTGGGATCGCTATGGAGAGCACTGCTATGGCTGTAAAGAGGCCATCATAACAGGCCTAATCATGGTAAGACTATCATCGCTCCATCCAAGCAGTCTGCATGACACGTCGACATGAAATGTTATCATTATTCAGAAGCTCAATAGTAAGCACAAGCAGTGTATGATGTGTACTGTATTGGGTAATGGTATGCTGATCATGAAGAATTAATTGGCTTTTTCTAGTCAGATTTCACTTTGTTGATAGATACATTTTGATAATCCTCTTTCCTCCTGTTTACCCACTAACTACTTTTTCACCAAAACATTTATTTCTGGAGCACAGGGAAATTAGTCTATTGTTGTTGGTGTGGGCTAAAAGATTGTTATAGCGGCCTTCCTAAAATATTCTTATTGAGGTGCATAATCGTTGGATTAATGAATCTGTTAAACCTAAAACTTCTACTGCTGCCTTATTTTCTCCCGCTTGCGTCTCTATCTTGAGTGTAAATAAGCCTTTTTACCTCCAACTTTCAAATTGGAGGCTATCCCCTGCATAAAATCCTGATACTGCATGGTTTTGTTGCATGAACATTCAAAAAAATATCAGAACTTCAGTATAGTGCCGGCCGTCACCCAATGTATCTCTTTAATTCATCATTATTGTTTGTTAAAATATGATAACATGCGGTATCTGTGTCAATCAATTTAACCGTTATCCATTTAGACGGTAATGCATTACTTTTCAAATGTCAGAGTAATGTTTCTCTCTCTCTCTCTCTCTCTCTCTCTCTCTCTCTCAGGTAGCTGGAGAGCAGAAGTTTCATCCCGAGTGTTTCACTTGCAAAAGATGTGGAATATTTATTGGAGATGGAGACACATACACACTTCTGGAACGTGTCAAACTCTACTGGTGAGCTCTAGGAGAAGGACTGTATAAAAACACAGCATCTGAGAGACCTACAAAGAGGTGCATATTATATTGCATTTACTGTACATTCTGTAAACACAGTGTATACCTGTTTGTCTGGCAGTGGCCACTGTTTCCACAGTGTATCAGCTGGCAGAAGGCAGAGTTCGCCGGTGAACATGGGTCACCACCTGGTGGCGCTAGTGTCCCTCCCACTTTGTGTGGATGGCAGACGAGGTCTGACCATCGCCGCAAACCCTGACCAGGACAAAGGGCCTGTCGTCTCTGTGACAGAGTGAGTCTGGCTCCCAGTCTGGACAGCCATCACTATGAACCC
Source organism: Forbesichthys agassizii (assembly GCA_026546735.1). Taxonomy (NCBI): domain Eukaryota; kingdom Metazoa; phylum Chordata; class Actinopteri; order Percopsiformes; family Amblyopsidae; genus Forbesichthys; species Forbesichthys agassizii. The sequence goes on from JAODLL010051064.1 coordinate 10,976, forward strand.
TAATACGTCAGGGTGCACACCTGTAGCCACTAGCAACTATATATCCTCCTCTCTTAGACTGGACTCGCTGCTCAGTCCTGACCTACTGTCCACCATTCACATCAATGACACTGTGCTGGAGGTCAATGGCATCCCAGTTTGCAACATCTCGCTGGATGAGGTGGGGCTCTCTATCTGCTCCACATTACCACAGAGCTGTGTTTTATTCACTTAACCGAGTGTCTTGGGGGGGCAATACAGATATAGTCTAGTGTTCTGTAGGCCAAGCCCTGGAGTTGGCATACTTCTTTTAATTAGTGCCACTAATAGTCTGGAAAATACAGTGATTGTAAGTATATCTAAATAATTAAAGGAATCTGTACTCATGTTCCAGTCTCTTATTGTCCTAAAGGAGGCTTATTATTTGCCTTCACCTTTCCAGTGTTAACCGGTTTTATTCCTACAGATAAACAGTTTGATCCAAGACACCAGCAGACCACTGCAGCTCACTATAGAACACAACCCCCCGCCTCTGGAAAAGCCCCACAGCGCCGACGATAGCCGGGAAAACACAAGCTGTCCATCAACCTGTGTCCATGACAGCCTCAACGGAACTCATGAACTCCCAAGCCTGGAAGAGGAGCCAAGCCCGGAGCAGATAAAGGAACCATTCTTGCCACCACAGCACCACAAAATGCTGGGAATGCGTTCGAGACACATCCTGTATGACGCGTTTGGTGGTGTTTCACACAATCTGATTGATCTGTCTTATCTTTCATTTAACTCTCCCTCTTTTGCTATCTTCTCAGGCGGAGCTGTAGTACAGACAAATGTCCCCTCTCTCAACGTAGAGACATGGTTCGCTCTGAGTCTCTGCGCGTGGAACCTGGGGACAGAACCCATCGCATCTTCAGACCCTCAGACCTCATCCATGGCGAGGTTCTTGGCAAGGGTTGCTTTGGACAAGCTGTGAAGGTGCAGAACACCAACACCATCACAACATTGTCCCTTCCTGTTATATAATATGGACATTATCTCTAAGGCAATGTTCAGTGATTTAAAGATATACTCAGCGAGAATAGAGCTGAATCCAAACAAAAACACAGACCGACTCCTCCCATAACATTGTTTGGCCCAACTGTAGAGTTTATGAAATGTGATACGTTGAATGTGTCCCTTGAGTGGTTCCCGCCCCATTCCCAGTGCAAACTGAGAAACACCTCCAAGGAACTTATCATAAACTCTTAGCCAAACAAGCTTTCTGAAATCAAAACATGAATGCTCTTGTGTCTACTGTATATGAATACTACAGCATCTTATACTGTATGTACGACAGCGATGTGATTTTAGCTGTTGTTGCAAAGGTAACACATAAGGAGACGGGCGAGGTGATGGTGATGAAGGAACTCATACGGTTTGATGAAGAAACACAAAAGACCTTCTTAAAGGAGGTAGGTGGTCAACATAACACCAATGGTTAAGTTAATAGTTCAGTTTAAGCGACTACTTTTCATGTTATGTGTAGTCAGCTGGTTTCCTGTGGTTAGATTGGTACATTAGGCAGATATATGACCACACTTAACTTCGTTTAGGTTAAGGTGATGCGTTGTCTGGACCACCCCAACGTTCTCAAGTTTATTGGACTCTTTTATAAAGACAAACGAATAAACTTCATCTCTGAATACGTCCAGGGGGGCACTCTCAATGAGACCATTAAAAAAATGGTAAGGCATTATCTTTTGCAAGTTCCACAATACTTAATATTTTGTGTAAACCGCTATCTTTGTGTTCTAGGATTATGATTTCCCATGGTGTATGAGAGTGAGCTATGCCAAAGATATCGCAGCTGGAATGGTGAGAACTTCTACACCACACACAGGATTGAAATACAAATAGCATACAGCATATTAATAACACACTATTTCCACTGAAAGTAACCGCTGTCTATTTCTCAGGCATATCTTCACTCCATGAATGTTATACACAGAGATCTGAACTCCCACAACTGTCTTGTCAGAGAGGTAAAGAAGTTACCAGAACACTTTACAACATACCAGTGCCCTAAATAATTTCCCCACACGACTCAAATCGCCTTACTTGTTGTATCAGAACCAAAGCGTAGTAGTAGCAGACTTTGGGCTGGCCAGGTTGATTATGGAGGATCGTGTCCAGGACAGGTCTCCTACCATAGAGAGGGCCTCCACAGGAAGGCTGTCAGAGCTCCGCAGGCATGACCGAAGGAAGCGGTACACAGTGGTGGGAAACCCTTACTGGATGGCCCCTGAGATGATTCACGGTGAGAGATAACAGTTGCTAGTAAGACCACTGCACCACTCCAGACCGCTCCACATATGACTAGCCTTTATAAACTGTGCTCAAAAAGAGTTCTTTGTCTTTTATTTTAGTGTGAAGAAATGCTGACAAGTGACTGTAGCACTGTCTGTAAGAGGAAACTGTGAATACATTGATAACAAGTAAAACATTACAGTCTTAAAATGTATTGAATATTACAAGGGGAACAGCAGTAAAAGGTGTTTTCCAGTCCTGGGGACCCATTGTCCATGTTTTAGATGTCTCCATGCTCCTACACACCTGATTCACATGAATGGGTCATTATCAGGCTTCTGCAGTGGTTGACAATGATCAATCCAAACATCTTTCTCCGGTCTGTTCTTCCCAGGTAAGACCTACGACGAGCGGGTAGATATCTTCTCTTTTGGCATCATGGTGTGTGAGGTAAGTAACTTAATGACTTTCATTGATTTCAAGGGAGAAACATTGTTATTCCTACACAGCTGCAACTTATGGGTCTATTCAAATGGCCAGCATTTTAACGGCAAGTTCAGATGATTTTGTAAGTTATAACGGAGAAGAATAAAGGTATTTTACTTATCATCCAAAAATAATTTAATTTAAAATTAAGGTTTTGTTTAATACTTTTTCACAAGATTATAGGCAGAGTTAGTGCAGACCCAGACTACCTGCCCAGGAACAATGATTTTGGGCTGAATGTATCTGGTTTCCTGAAGCAGTATTTTCCTTCTGAATGCCCATCTGCCTTCCTGCCGTTGGCTACACTTTGCTGCCACCTAGAGGCAGATTTACGGTAAGACAGAATGCTATACACTACTGTACATATTTACTCATAATCCCATTATCTGACACACTGCAAACCTAAATGAGGTTTCACATTGATGTCTCTCTACGCTACACTCTACACATATTCTTTTCCTATATTTCAGTCCATCCTTTGGCAAACTTAATGAGTGGCTGGAAAACATGCTGATGTACCTAGACATTGGCCTGCCCCTTCTGTCTGAAGTGGAACAATACAGCAAGACCTTCTGGGAGATGCACAAAGACCACCACAACCACAGTTCCCCTTGCCTTGAACACAACAACCACCCTCTGCCAATAAACATGCGCAACGCGGAGCCTACGCCCTGTTCTGATGCCAGCAAGGACCACATTCTGCCTGACCGCCATCTCCGCCTTCCAAATCAGCAATGCACAAGAAATGACCCCGCCCCTTCCTGTCTGCAGGACGGGCACTCACTTCCAGAGACTCCGAACAGCTGCCGTGATTTTCACCAATCACTGAATGTAGACTCACGTGAAGAGGTATCATGTGAAGACAGAGACCACTCAGACAATAACCCCCTCTCCCAGTCGGAACCCTCCCAACAGCAGCAGAGGGACTACAGCCCCCTTCCAGGAAGGCATCACCGGCCCAGGCGAATATGCAGGGTTGTGTGGGACCGAACAGAAGAAAGCTCTTTTTTATGACTATCTAATGTCACTACCATCGGTGTAGGGTGAACTGTATGGGCTACAAGATCTATCCCTTCTTTACACATCACTAGTGATCAATCATCCACAGATAGGCTATGAGCATGTTTTGGAATGTATAGGTAGCCAGCTGGCCCATCTAGTATGTGCTTTTCTAAAGTTTCTCATTGTAGGGACTGAAATACAAATGTTTCAGACAAGTTGGCTGACTTCAAATGGAACTTATGTTTGTTGTCCATTTCAACTGGTAAACTAACTATAAGATCGTTTCTTCATACTAAATTGTGTATACATAGCATATACTAGTGGGTCATTACATTTTATTTTGAACACTGGGAACACAACCTCATTTAAAGGTAGCATAGACTAATTAGCCGGGTCTATATTAACCCTGTTGGGTCATACAACTGACATGTCTTAATGGTTGCTTCAAACTCAATGAGATTATATTGGACAAATCAAAGGTTATAATGTATGTGATTGCTGACGTCAGCAACAGCAATTGTAGCTTTATGGAACTACCACAGCTTGAACTTGAGTGACAATTAATCCAATTTGCTACGAGCACCACCTGAGAGTAACCTTATAACTGTGAGACAGGCCATACCTTGCATGAAAAATAAAAAGTTAGTAGTGTACAGTCGTGTAAATAAACTGAAAATTGTATTGTTTGTAAGAATACTTAAAGCCTAATAAATCGATGTATCACCTGTCTGAACAGGGAAAGGCGGAATCTTTATTTGAAGGAAACCTAGACCAGAAATGTCAATCATGAGGCTATAGTCTCAAGAAAGTAAACACACATGACCTGTCTGACGCTAGGCGACCATCCATCCATACGACCATGGGAATAGATTTTGTTTAAACATTGTAGGGGAGGAATACAATGTAGGTGGTCTGGGGGTCCTCCCCCAGAACATTTTGAGAATTACTTCACATCCTTTTGAGAAACACTTTCTGCATTCTGGTGATAATCTAATTGAACAATGTGTGCCTTTTCTGCATAAATGTAGGGTGGAAATGTCTATTCATTTAATGGATTTGTACCAGTGCTTTAGGCATATGCCTGTTTCATATTTTTCAACAAACATAGGCATGATATAGCCTAATAGTAAAGAAAAAATATGTGGTGAATATGATATAGCATGTAATTGGTGCATTTTTCATAATAGTTTTTTAAATTATATAAACTGTAGGCTATGTCCAATAAACATGTCAGAGTATTTCGCCCATTTTCTGTCAGGTGTACTGTAGGTAGAAGCTTGTGAAATGCGAGTATAAAAGGATATTTTTATTACAATCCTGTCAGTTACTTGGTTCGGCTGTGCTGCTTGCTAGCTTACATGCCTACAAGTCAAGAAGGCGAAATGTTTGTCCCGCCGCGCCGCCACCATGGCTTTTGCTCTGAGATGCAACTAAGAAAATATCAGGAAAGTCCTACTAGAATGGCTGAACTTTATTTGTAATTAATCAGTCACTTTAAATGATGGCAGGTGTTACATGAATTTAAATGTGATTGGTTGATTCTGAACATAGCCAAATCCCTACTTATAAGAAGGTGTGCACTATTATTTCATCAATTCCATTCCAATCAAAATCCAGAGTAAAAAAAAAAGTGCAACTGTTTACCTCCAGTTAACATGCACTGAAACCTTATAGTAAACCCAAAAATAGTTTACAATATGGCCACTAGGTGGCAGTGGTCACCTAATCTAGTTATTTCTCCATCTACCAGTGCTGATGTTTGTGTGGTGGGAAAAAGTGTCTTAAACTACAGAACTGATGCCAAAATGAGCCAATGTCACCAGCAACTTGATACATCTATTCCTGCATTATGAGTTACCTTAAAAACAAAGTAGTGTGTGTAGATTTGGTCAACAGAGTAGATTTGAAATTGGCCCTTCTTAGTTGTCTGCATGTGGACACATGCATGCTTGCTTAGACGTACATATCAAGGGAAGGATTACATTACCATTGAAGGCAAACACATTTCTCAGGTTAAAAACCCTGCCAAAAAGAGATATGAAATACAATACAATGAAATTGCATGATTCTAATTTATTTTACACAATAAGTGGAGCCTGTTATAAACATATAAATGCATTATGGCAGATGTCTTATTCTTTATGAAGATTTTCTAGGCAAGTCTCTGTGTGTGCTATTCTGCATCTGCCCCTGAATCCTCTCCAGAACCTCTTGCATTCTCCTAAGCTAGATCAGATGGGAGGGTAGATATTAGTCAATATTCTCAAAGTTTATGTTAGTATCATGTCAGGTTAACATATGAATACTAGTGGTGAGGTAGTTTGCGTGCAAACACAGTTCATCCAGAATGAACTTGGTGTACTGGATTTGTACTGTACCTCGTCGTCTTTTTCTAAAATGAGCCTTTCCTTCTCTCTGTCGATAGTTGCCAGCGGTAGAGGGCTGTCCATTCTTCTCCCTTGATGCAACTTGTCCCGCAAACTACCTTAACACAGCATGCTATTAGACACAAGTGTGTATTCCAGTGAACTTTAACACATTGCACTGTTGACATTTATAGAATAATTCACACATTCATTGTGTGTTGTCGTGACACTAGGTTTTGAGGAATTAGCAGCACAGACCGTTTTAAATATCCTTTCAAAAGCATTTACATTTTTATGAAAAATGTGGTTTTGAGTTGGCTATGAGATATAATGGTTTGGGGGATACAAGATGTTCAGTAGTGACACTAAGCTAAAGTCTAAATGAATAGTCATGGGCAATGTCTTTGCTCCGGGGAATATGCAAAATCTTTTCGTATGGCCTTTACAAATCAAGCAATGTGAAACGCTCACCTGCGCTTCCTCTCCTGAACCACCATGCGCGTCATGCTCTGGATGCACTGGGCTCGGTAGTTCTCGTAATGCACGTCTCGCGTCACATCCTTCAGGTCCTGCATGTGGGTCCGAACCAGCATGTTCCTCAGCAGCAGGAAGTCAGAGTGAGCTGGGTTCTCCACTGAGCATGAAACCACAACGTCTTACAACCACGGTTGTAAATATGGTTACAACACTACACTAAACTACAAGCTGTTCCAAGGTCATTACTTGGTCACTTCACAGCAAAGACCTTACAGTTCACTAGATATGGAATGAGTCAGCAAAATCATGTATATCATACGAGTGTAATTATATAATGTTCATACACAGTCACAATGTTGTAAATTGATACAATAACAAATGGTTTCATCAGTAGTTGCCTCATTTAATGTGAAGTTTAATGATGTAACATGCTATCCAGTTAATGCTAGTTTTTATATATACAGTAAGTGAACTGTGTGTTAATATTGTACCTTCTACAACACCCCATGGGTACAGACGACCTCTGAACCTGCGGCCTTTACTCTCAAACTGAAAATTGCTACCAATAACTGCAAATGGAATACTGTCCTGGAAAGAGAGAGTGAAAGAGAGATCATTTTTACTATAGTTTTATTGTACTATGGTGTTGAGGACGTGTGACCAAACCAGATCAATTTATAAGTAAACAGGAATAACCTTCAGAATCTGGTCATGCTGCTTAAACTCCTCATCCTCATCTGAATCACAATCAGGAAACTGGTAGATGTTGATCCCAAAATGTTCAATCTCCTCTCGAATCTCAGACACAACGGCATAACAGAGAAATGTATGCAACAACACCAGACATGTTTATGTCTCAAATTCACAAGGTTATCTGTACTCCTTGTTCTAAACATACAGTTGACAGACTGTACTGCTGAGTAAATCCTCACAGAGGAAAGATTTCCAACCAATTCTAGTATGCGAGGTCCATGTTAGATGTGTGTTCCAGCTGCATACCTTCCTCTTTTTCCTTTGGGCCTCTGCAGGTGTCAGGCTGTCAGATTTGGCCAGCACAGGAATAATGTTGACCTTTTCATGCAAGGCCCTCATACACTCCACATCTAGTGGTCGAAGACTGGAGAGTAAAGCGCGCGCGCACACACACACACACACACACACACACACACACACACACACACACACAGAGTCATTTGAATGGGAGGGGCCTGTGGATTGCGCTACTGCTTCTACGGCTGAGGCACCGTGCATCTACAGATTTGTGTGTATGCTCTACATGCTATGGTACCCGTGGCCAAAGGGAGAGATGAAGTATAGCAGACAGTGGACTCTGTTGTCCTGGATGTTTTTCCGGTTCAGCCCACTCTCATCCCGGAAGTATTGCTCAAACTGCTGGTCGATGTAGTCTTCTATCTCCTTCCAGCTGAAATGAGCACATCTAAATACTTATGTGAGAAACTACATGTAGTTGATCACATTCTGGCAGCTCTTACTGTTCCCTTAGTGACCTGTAAAGCTCCATGGAGCAGACATGTTTTACTCTTATTTTAGCATGCTGGTATCCTATACAAACCCAGCTATATGCAGCTACTGGGTTGTTGTTTCATGTTTTCTATACTCATATTGGGCCTGAATTTAATAAAATGACACATTTTGACGTGCAACCCAGCAGTTGTCCCTGCCCCTGAAACGTGCTGAAACTTGCTGGAGATGCCACACATCCATCCATCCATCTATCCATCTTTATCCGCTTATCCAGAGTCGGGTCGCGGGGGCAGCAGCTCCAGCAGGGGACCCCAAACC
>JAODLL010051095.1:6999-19371 GCA_026546735.1 Forbesichthys agassizii
TAGCAACACAGACATGCGTAGGTACAGTACAGGGAAGAAACAGGCTGGAAACATAATCGGTATACAGGCAGGGTTCATATGCATGTAGCAACACAGACATGCGTAGGTACAGTACAGGGAAGAAACAGGCTGCAGCAGCAGGGCTACGTGCATTCAGAGACAGTCAACAAAGTACAATGTAGTGGAGAACGGATTATTTGAAACATCGATACTGTTAATTAAATATCTGTAAGAGATAGAGCTATATTTTTACCAGTGACCTTCCAAGCATCAAAATGCAATTAATATTATTAAGGTCATTTCTGGGGGATGGAAACTATATTTTAGATTTATTTGAAGTTTATCCTTTTAAGAAATTTCACCAGAACCGTTGTTTTTAGTAAATAGTCCAGGGGGAGGTCCGTGGAACCCCCTGAAAATAGGGGGATGCCTGGGCGTCCCCAATAACCTCTTCCCCCACAGGTTAGTAGCAATTTCAAAGCAGTGAGTTGAGAGTTGGTCCATTGATGTAAAGCAGGAAATAGGGCATTACATCGCTCTCCAAAACGACATTGCTGGTGTTGTGAAATTCATGCATAATAATCGTGAATCTGTGATTATTCCTCAGGCTATAATCGTACCATCAAAATGTATAATCGTTGCGTCCCTAGGTGTATCAAAATGTTCTTGCACTCCTAATATGAAACCAGCGGTTAGAACTATGACAGACCTCTTTACATCCAAACCACCAATGTAGTTAAACATCAAAACCTCTTGCTGGCACGCTGTCGGCACACATTGTTCATGAATTACATTCCACCTCATGATGTAATTAGTTTTTTTTTTTTTTCTTATAAACCCTGCCATTGTAAAACCTATGCCCTATTTCTGCAGCCAATCATCAGGAGCTTTAAGCACCCATTTCCTGTCAAAGCCCCACCTCTGACCTACTGTACTATATCTGTATCATATTATATAGTCAGACCAAGTATTACTCTATTTGTTTATGTCCTGTGTACCGCCCCATTGCCCTTTATGTGTTTAACAGTCTTCCCCCCATCCCAAGCATTTTCTTATGTCTTGTGCCCATTTAGAACATTTTCCATTGCTGCATCACAGTGAGCCTTTTCTCCATCATAACGCAGGCTTAATGGAAGGCTTAATTACGTCCTGGGCCCTCTTACATTCTAGCGTAGAGACTTTGAAGTGGTGCGGAGGGTAAAGACGGATTAGCCACCAGCCTCTTGTTTTGACCAAAAAAACAAACTGTTTTTCCACCCTCCTGTGGCGGTTGTGTGAGCTGGCTCCCAGCCAGGCTAAATTCCTCCTGTTATTTCAAACTGAGTTCTATGAGGGATTTTCCACCCTGGGGATAGGAATTCATTTTATTACAGTTCCTCAAGATGTTTGGTAGTAGTTTGTAGGAGTTATGGTGGGGTCGACAGGTAGAAACATCCTCTGTGCGTGTTTATGTGGACATGTGTGTGTTGCGTGTTTATGTGTGTGCGCGTGTTGTATTTTTATGTGGACGTCTGTCATGAGCATGTGGCAGCTGAGTGTTCATTTTGGTTGTGTGGACTGCATTTTTCGTTCTCTCTGTGTCTCTCTCTCACTTGTGACACACTATCAGTGCTGTCCTTCTGAGGGTGGAGTCAATAACTTGACTTGGCAGGAAAAGCCTATAAACCTTTCTTCATTGATTGCCTGTTCTTCTGTATCTTGCTAATGTTATTCATTTGCCCTTGCGTGCGTGCGTGCGTGCGTGTGTGTGTGAGTGAATATTGTCGCCCGCATAGCTGCGCGCGCGCCTGCCCAACTCTGCACTGTAGATTAGAATAAAATCAATGTCTTTGAATGTGTCAAGGTTAGAGAAGGCTGGCATTGTCCACTGCCAACATTGGCAGGCTGGGTTCCAACACAAAATAAATGTCTTCTGGTGCTTTGCCTTTATTGCCTTGCATCAATCTGTTTTATGTATTTCCCTTTACTACGTATACTCACAGCTAATTACATGGTATTAATGTTCACTCCTGGGCTCGTGGACAACGTGGTTGTGTCAACTCCTTGCCCTGACACCATGTCGTCCCACCCTCTGTCTTATCTTCTGCCACAGGGCCACTTGGTACCATCTGATGAGATAACTGTGTACTACCGCTGCCAACCAGCAGGGGAGTACCTGGAGTCTGTTATCCAGGCTCACACTGACTTCATCCTAGCCACCATCAAGGCCCCTCTGCGACCCTACCCCGTGCCCAAGACCACCAGTGTCATCGTAGAGGAGAAGACTCAGGTAGACAAGAAAACCCCAAATACCGTATACAGCTAGGTTCAGCGCTTGTTAACTGTTTGCTAGAGATGCTGACAGTGCTAGCAATCGGCTGGTAGCTGGCCAGATCTTACAATACAGTACATGACGTAGAAATAACGCAGTAATGGTAAATTACCCTTCCGTTTTACTGATTTGTGTGCATTAACATGCTTTGTTCAGTATGTCATTAGGTGTGTTCTTCTTGTGGCAGCTAAAAGGTTCTGATGTGGAGTTCACCATAGTGAAGGGGTCTTCAGCCCCCAGGATCTCACTAAATGGACCAGCCTGCCCCTACGTCAATATCAAGGTCCAAGTCAGCAACAAGGAACAAGGTAGTGATTGGGTCTATAATGATTAAGAGCACAACAGCTTGAAGTACAGTATACAGGAGTTAAGGAATGTTTATCGGTAGGTTGAAGTAATCAAAGTGTGCGACTGGTTTGTTGAACAGATGGCGTGATGCTATTGGAGAACCCTTTGGGTGACAACAGGGTGGACATGGATAAACTGAAGAAGGCTTGCAGCAGCATTTTTGGAATACATAACAGCAAGCTTTGCGTCTATGACGGAAAGACCGGTGAGACTAGATTTGGTCCATCAGACCTACAGAAACGCGCGCACACACTCGCACACAGGCTCACGTGTGATCAATCACACGCACGCACGCGTCTCATCTGTCATCTTTGGCGAGGCTGACAGAGTTCATGTGACTGACATCCATACTGGTCACAACCTCCCAAGTAGCTTGAGCATAAACGCTAGCTAGACTGAATTGAACATTCTCAACATTGAGCCATATTTGCTGTCATAATGTTTGTCACGCAGTGCAACACATCCAGTACATATCCAGCCTAGCAATGCATGAGTCATAAGCGTCTTTCTATAGCAGATTTCATACATTGAGTTACAATAAAGCGAATGGTAATGGAAAAAACCTGAGTACGGACTGAGCACGGACCAGAATACAGTGCAAACCCCCGGTCATCTGCGGAGGAATTGTCGTGCAGCATGGAGTTAGATCGAACATGGTCTATTTAATCAAATGAACCAATGTGTTTCTAATGCTCTGGACATGTGCATGTCTCTCAGAGATCACAAACACCAGGGATCTCCAGGCACTGAGTGGTAAAACTCTGTTGGTGACCGCAGGCTCCGCCCCCGGCCCTGCCCCCAGCACGCACGCCCTCGCGTGCCCTTATGTCAACCTGCAGCTCTGCGATGCGCAGCCAGATGGTAAGAAACACAACAGAGCAGCCTACTGTGCGATTTGGGGAAAAATATCTAATTGCGATTTTTCTGACATAAACATTTTTAAAGTCGAGATTTAAGTTCAATATACAGTATATCTAACATATTTATAAACGTGATGGATGGGACATTACCATATGAGATGGCATCAACATATTAACTGCTTTATATTCTAATCTCTAATGAAAAGATATGAGCATGAAGATACAGGATTCATTTCTTTAAGCATGGATTTATTGGATTTTAGGACATGGGCGCAGCATATTGGCCATTTTAGACTTTTTTTAGATGTGCTCAAGCACACCAAAATTGCATTTCAGCACCCCTAAATGAATTAAAAAATATATATATTTTCTGAAAGCAAAATTGTGCCTATGTTTTAGCCCTCTGTTAGATTTTCAAACGTGGCTTGCCTATTAGAGATTGGACAAACAAATAAAGGTATTATCGCAGCCTATTGTTATACATTGAAAGTAGTGATTTAGCAGGCACTCTATGTACTCTCATTAGGGCCCACCCTAAATATTCGGTCCTAGAAACGCCGCTGTGGGCTCATCTTTATGCCACTGAAGGGTGATCGGCCAATCAGTCTGAACTAAAGCCGGTCATGCAAGCTAATATTTACACATATGCGGCATACATAACTTCATCACAGACATGATCTAGCTCCGATCTAGCTATGCCTGAGATTGTAGCGATCTCATTGCCGTGAAGCATGTCATATGAGTATTGAGTTACATTCACCGTTTGCATTTGGCATAACATTGTTCATCTCAGTAAAAGAACAGGCCATAGATAATACGCGTCTTATTTTTCAACAAGGCGTCTTGTGAACCGGATGCTGGCTGCCTTGCTAAAGTCTCTCTCTCTCTCACTCAGCACATCCTTGCACAATGCTAAGTTTCACATCTTTCGTCGCCAACCCGAAATAGCCTACACGGGCTACACCGAAGCATACCTGTCAATATTGGGATTTGAAAATTTGGGAAATTTTCCGGCGCAGTAATCCATCCTTGTTAAGTCACATGACAACTAATTTCCAATGAAAGTAGCAAGCACTAGCCATGGATGGATGTATTATTTGAACTAGCTCCAAAAGTCTCTACTCGATAAGCCTGTGTCGATTGCAGAGGAATAAATACAATACTTTGCTGAATTAGATTCAATAGAAAAATCAACCAAACTTTTAAATAAATTTAAATTTGCGAGTGTCCTGTAACGTAGCACAAATTCTCCCAGAATGGGATGAATCTTTGAGTTGAAAGGTTATATTTGTAGCCTACTTGTATTTGTAGCTGGTTAGACGTCTTGGTTTAATTTCTAGGGGTGCACCGATTGCACCGATCAGTGTAAATATAGCCGTTGTGCCGAAACAGGCACTGGAACTTTATAGTGTAACAGGAAAGTTTGTTTTTAGAACACGTTTGAAAAATTGGATATTTGAGAAACACACAATCAACGGGCCTAATATTAAGGTAGGTAATTTTATCTAACATAATCGTGGAACAATTTAAAGACCGGCCGAGGCATCTGTTCTCTCTAAAATGTCCTGTTTTCCATGTGCTTAATTAGCTAGCGTGTTTCCTACATGCATTTGGTTAAATCGACATCAGCCTATCTGCCCAACAAATCTGATCACCAGCCACTACATGCTATACAGTCTGTGCATGTTCCACATATATCAGGTTTAGCCTGTGCAGATTAAAATTGACAATATTTTAATTTTTCAACATGAGCATCATGTTTTTCTTAAACCGAAAGCAAGTGTGGCATAATATTGATATTATAGCAGTCAACAAGGGAGACACGAAGAGAGGTAATTTAAACTTCCCGAACACGGGAACATTTTTAATTTCCCGAACAATTTCCCCCCAGATAAGTGCATCATCAAAACCAAGACAACATCATGACAACTGTCACGGTGGCTGGCCGATGTGCCCCACTGCCCATTCAATATCACTGAAAAGACTAACCTACATAAGGGCTTATTTTAAATCAACCTGAATCTGTCCTGTTAAACTGATGCTGTTTTGTTAAAGTGTAAAATGGAGACGAACGCGAAACTAAGAGACGGGTAATAATTAGGCCTAGTTTTGTCATAAAAAAATGTATGACTGTTAAAAATAGATGGTGATGGAATATTTTCAACCCTGCCTGCCAAAATGGACAACGGTAAAGTATACTGCATCCACTGGCCTAGGCTACTGACAATATAACCTATAGCCTATACAAGAAGTAAAAAAAAAACAACCTGAGATTTACTGGAAAATTATCAAACGAGAGTACTGGAGAATCCCGCAATAAACGGGTGGGTTGACACTCGACAGCTATGCACCTGAGTGCTGCTTTTCTTCTGGATTAGCCTAAATATTAGACATTGCCTAAATATTCCGACATTGCTTCTAGCTCAGCAGAGGCAATTTTTCAACAGACCTCCCACAAATGTGTTTCACGTGTTGTTGGTGGGCGTGTAGGTACACAGTCACCTTGAATTTCAAGAGCATGATTGGTAGAGGAGCACCACACTGATTAGTTAGAATTACCGTCAAACAAGGAGGACGGCATGCATTTATACAACCATTGCCGCTCAAAAAACTGTCAGATGCGCATATAAATCGCATGCCTTGCGATGTGCTAATCGCATTGTTTCAAATCGCAATTTTGGTTTGAAAATGATTAATTGTTCAGCCCTAGTTTCAAGCGTTTGTACAGTATTTGTGTATGTGTTTGTGTTGTGCTACTTTACCTGTGTGTGTTCGTGTATGGGACTAATTTATTGGCAGCGATTGCGTGAGTACATAACGATCAGACCACTCTCTCCTTTCGTCTGCTCCCAGAGTGCCAGACCGGAGAGGTGGGCACTCTCCTCCTGGCAAACCCAGTGGGTCAGAACGGGCTTGACCGCTCGGGCCTCCTCACCGAGGTCGCCAAGGTTTTTGGCCTCCGCGGCCGACGGCTCAAGCTGTACCTGGACCAGGACCTCAGCCAAGGTTAGAGGACTTAGTGAGCATGTCAGAAAATGTAATTTAATGGCATTTACAATGGTTGTTAGCATTTAGAGGTAATGTACATGGATAGCTCTGCTGGGAAAGTGAAGGATTCAGTGCTAATGGAGGGTCACTGCCATCAATACATCTCTCTCAGATGCAGGAATATCGGCTACATACAGTTGCACAATAGGAAGAGCCTCTCAGCTTGCTCAATGGGAGACTTGAACCAAGCAAAGGACTGTCCAATTACTGTATATTCAGTTTGACAGGCAATTCTGACAGATGGGAGCTGAGAGAGCTGGTCAAAATGTGTTCTCTTTTTTTTTTTTTTTTTTTTTTTTTTTTTCAATGCAGCAATATTGAAAATCTCAATAATGGTGATGTCCTTTGGAACATTTTGTACTAAGAATTGTGACGGAAAAAAAAAGTGAACTCCATCCTTACAAGTTAGTTAAGTAACCTCTATAAGAGACTTGATGAAAATGTATATCTAACAATATATTTCACATAAGCAGCACTTGAAGTACACATGCAATGTTACAATCAGGGTATACATCTACAATGATGCTGCCATACCATCTGAGCCATATATTGCATTATGCATCATAAACATGAGTTAGATACCCAATTTTATCAAATTTCTATATAATGCTGGCTTATCAATTTCTGTATTTCTGGCACATTAACATTATAAAACCCTGTGTTTTTTCCAGAGCTTCCTGTCGACTCCTCAGTAAAATCTCTGTGCACCAAGACCCTCTTTGTGAGAGTCCTTCCCACTACTGCAGAGGCATAGCTTCGATGGAGCTCTTAGCATTATTATTGCTTATTATTTACTTTTTAGTAAATGTGCTCATAAACCTCTCTTCTGTCTTTCTAGGATAACATTGACCATGGCATATTGTTTATTAGATGACAGTGTATGAAGCTCTCAAAATCACTTCTGAAGGGTTTTATTTAATGTCAATGATGAATGTTATGGGTGCCATTTTAAATCAAGCTTTTCAGTTGCTTTAAAAATATAGTCCACAGTAATTATTACTCTGATCTGTGAATGTGCATACACATTCTTTGGGATTTATAAAGCCTGCCCTTGTCATTGCATAGAGATATGTATACAGTATATTGAGCTACATACGGTAATTTAAATGTGCTATTTTAAGATGTAAGAAATTGAACAATAAAATAATGGGACATTGAACATTAACAATGTTCGGCTTTTATATTTGTTCTGAACAAATTCTTTTTTTGGGAGTATTCTTGCTTTCTGGAAGATGCTCTAGATGGAAAATAAGTGGTTACTTTATATTTTTAACATCAATAAATGCTACACCAGGTTGAAGTTCCACAAAGTACATACTTTTATGTACTTATATAATTATGAATTACTTTATATTATCATATATGTGTCAGAATAATGCCTAAATGTAATTATTTTGTATTTTAATATGTGATTATGTATTTGGAAAGTTGTCTAACCAGGTCTTATGACCCAATGATTCTTTGCTTTATTGACAGTTGGGGTTTTATTTATTTATTTTATGGACAAGTACCATATCAATTTGTGTTAATGGTTGTATTGCAAACACAGAGAGACAACCATGGTTTTCCCTATTCTCTAATAGATTTGGCACAGAGCTGAGCTATGCAATGGGGAATAAGCATTTGGCGGTAAAAGAAAAACAAATGATGTCCATGCCCAAGGGATGCGATCCCCCTCAACCTTGCAGTAATCTATTGAATCGCTGGAAAGCATAAGATAGGCTAATGACATTAGATGTATAGGGTAGCAGTAAGTACGTCCTTAATATCCCTATTGTCTTATGCTTAATAGCCTTACTGTTTTATAGTGTAAATGCAAGATTGGAGAATTAAAAATCGATGGCAATCTGCCAAACATTTTACTAGTGTACTTCATCCGAATAATATTGGTCCCTTAACCACAATATATTCTATTGTGTTCTATTCTTGACTAGATCATTCTGTGGTTGGAACAGTAAATCATTGTTTTGCTAGATTAATTTATGGTGAGATTTTATTCTGCTTAATTAAAAATGCAAGTTGCTGTTTGTAGCTTGTTAGTGGAGCTTAGCAACAAAAGTAACATAAAAGTAAAATATGCCTTTGTAGAGCTTTTTGTCTGTGCACTGTAATTGTTCAAGTGGAGCCTACATGACGTTTGTTTATTTTATTTTTATTTAAGTTGTGTTATTTTAATGACTTTCCAATGAGGCTACAGGTTTAGTAATGAGATGGGGAGGGCTGAATGTCTTCCATGCTATGGTCAGTTATAATCAAAAGAGAACATAACCTACCTGTTAGTTGACGTTGGTGTTGCTTAACTTTGCAGGTATTGGTGCAATCGTTGTGGAAGGCATGCTAAAGCTCTTACTATCTTCAAACATCTAAATTGAATCACAGTCAAATATTTTATATATACTGAAAAAAGCTGAATTGACCAATTGTTTATTTCAACCTACATCATTAGTTGCTCTCAACATTGTCTCTTACATGTTTAGTGACGTTTGCCTAAGGACCCGGTTGTTCGCTGATCATTCTCTGCTCACAGCTACTAAACCGTAAATATTGAGCACCGCGCATTCTTCTTAATGTCCTTTCTCACAGGCCTGGTGTGGTGCCCATTGCCCCCTGTGACAACCCAGGTAAAAGCGCAGGTGATCAGCACATGTTCTGTCCATATAACTAATACTGTAACTTATGCAACTGTCAAATAATGGGGGTTTGTTAATTGTAGGCTGATGTGAACTTGTGATGGTAAAGCACACAATTGCTAACGATCAACAGAACTGTTGAACATGTTTTTCAATAGGTTACATGAGCTGTCGTGGCTTATTATGCAAAAGTAGGCTACTATCTGGCTTTTTTTCCTGGTGCTTTACTGTCCGTGAGTGAAAGCTATAGGCTAGCTCAATGCTTTCTACTAATGTTACAGGATACCCCGGCTTTTCCCCCTGGGGGGAAACATGACGATGCCGACGTAATGGAAATATCTCCATCAAAATCAACTTTCACTCATGCTGTCCTGCATCCCGTGTACGGGAACAGAATATAATTTACAGAAAAACGCGTAGCCCTAATCAAAATGAGTAAAATCCGAGCTGTAAGCTATGTGTGCACAGCTTTGGGTAGAAATAAAAGCATAATGTCGATGCGTATATACTTTATGCAACTTTAACATATAGCCTAGACATATATGTTAAAATATCGCCTTTTGCGCGCAGTGTATATTAAGCAGAAGTCAATAAAATATTCAGATTTTCTGAGAACACGCAGTAATTCAACTTTCTAAACGAAGGTTTATTCGCCTGCTTTAGAACTCAATTACGTGACGCGTGTCGTGCATTGAGCACGCATCGTCTGCGCTGAGGTATTTTGGTTACAAGACAGTTTGGGTCACGTTTTCTTAATATCTTCTCAATGCGCCAGCTCTGCAGCTCCACCCTTTCCACCAGCGGACACAGGTAGGACAGGCAGACTATTATATCACACAGATACCCAGAGGACACGAATTGGTGGGTAACTAGGCTACTCATTTTCTCGATATGCGCCTCTCTTTATGTCTGCAGTGCTCTTTGCTACAGTAGAAGAACCTGTGGTAACCTGTACGCAAAAATGCTTCATACATGTGTATTATGGTACATGTGTTTACCATCAGTAACATTCAGCTAGAGCTACAGGTGATATAGTGTATGTTACCTGTGTGTGTGGTATGAATGACCATCTACTGAAATTATCCCTTCCCTGCTATGAGCATAATACATTTATAAAGTAGCATATGTTTGCATAGACAACAGCATATAGATCAAAATACATGTCAGCAACGATAAATAGTTGGCAAAAATGTGTCATGTCTGTAAACTGCATTCATTTTTGTCAAATTTTTGATTTGCAGGGTATAAATCCCAGTTGTGCAACAATGGAATTTGAGTATATAGGATCATGACAACGCAACTTTGTCCAGTCTGTGGATTCTTGTTGGCCTTCTTCTTCTGATTAAGCAAGCACCCAAGGTGGTCAATGCAAAGTAAATAAATATGGCCTGTTCCACCTCCACCAGCCATAGTCTGATCCTAACCTTGCAGTGTCATCAAACAGTAGTCTGAGTGCAATTTGACCACATGTCAAACATATTTGTTTTTATTTGATAGTCTCAAACAGTGCAGTAGTCAGTCAAGGGCTGGTTTTGTTATTAGGCTTATAACCCTGTTTAAGTCTTGTGACGGCATACCTGTAGTTACCATGCCAATAGAGTAAGTAGATAGTGTGTTGTACATACAGTACAATAGAGAGGCTGGAATGGTGGTTAATTTGAGCAAGGGTGACACATATCAAAACACGCACAAAACAAACTATCCTTTTTCATCTCCTTCAAATAGTCCACTGAGTATTGATCCTCTAGCCTTGTTAATGAATAATGCTATAGTGGTTATGTGTGCATCGTTCTTGAACCAGTCAGCACTAACGCCAGTAAACAATATTATCTATAATCCCTTTTTTGTTGTTGCTACCTTTAGGTATTTTGAGATCTGCTGGCCTTTTAAAGCGTTGGTTTGTATATCCTGTGTGCATGTTGCACTCCACTTCAGAAATGGAAACCCTCTGTTTGTTCATTATTGTGATCACTGCACATTCATAGCTTTGTGTTATTGCTGAGACCAGATGATAATTGATTAGTAGGCTATACTGTAGGCCCACAGTGTGTCTTTCGCAATAGGTGATGAGGGTGATGTAAACATTTATTTATTTCCTGTACTGTGAAGTGTCACAATGGGGGCCGGATAGTTACCACTGATGCTTCATTAGAAAGAGATTCATGTGTCTCTTTTTTCCATTGTGTTCCTCCATTGTTTGTTTTCAGATACAATGCATAGCTTATAGCAATGCCTTAAATGACCCTAAAATGTTGATACTTTGTTCTGGTATGGGTTTAACTGCTATTTAATTAACATTTTTTTTGTAACATATTTAAACTTATGGTTACAGCTTGCTATTAGTTTTAAGGGAGTTAAAAATATTATCTTATCTCCAAAATAGTACACAGTACAACGATCAGAGAGCTAAAGCATCCATACCAGTTTGAGTTGAAACTCGCATTGGCATGTGTCACTACGTAAATTGACTGTGCCATTGTTGTGTTTTAAATATCCTATACATATTTTTAAATGCAGATAGCAGCAATCAACTGTTTTCTATGAAAATATTACCTAGCAATTGAATCAATAATCACTCTTGAGTGTTGTATTCTGTGGGTTGTAATCTGAATTTCTCTGTTATTTGTTTACAGAGCCGGTCAGGCCCATATGCATGTTAGTGTGTGTGTGTGTGTGTGTGTGGTCCAGGAGTTTGTTTTGGTCTGACATGCTGATGGTCACTGTGACAATAGCAGACTAATTATACATAATTGACCCTTCCCAAGCCCTGACCCTTTAACTTGTCCTACCTAGTTACTGTAACTAGGTAGGACAAAACACCATAGAAAGCTATTACAGCAAAACAAACAGTTGACGGAAGGTTCTGTCAAATAAAAAAAAATGCTCAACTGTTATTGGAGGACATGCAAAAAGGGGCGGGGCTTGGGAAAGGTAAATTACTTTTACTTTTTGGTAAACCCTTAACTACATGCTTATCTCCATATCAAGTCAACCAGCAGACATAAAATCTAATCTAGACTGGACACTCATAGTTGTTTCACCACCATTCAACATAAACTAGAAATACTTTTAGCTCTTTCTACAAAGATTAATTTTACCCCTCGCGCTGTCCTATGGGTCAAAATGACCCGGTGCACTTGCCAGTAGAGGGCAGCAACCACAACACGGACATATG
>JAODLL010051106.1:0-19370 GCA_026546735.1 Forbesichthys agassizii
GTAACATGAGTGTTGGTATTACTTTATTTTTTATATATTGTATTGTTTTAACTAATTTTGAATTGTTTTTAATGATGAATTGTGAAGCACGTTGTGTTACATGAATTTGTATGAAAAGTGCTATATAAATAAAGATTGATTGATTCATTATAATTGGTCCATATACAGTAACATGTGACATCACAAACGGCAACACTTACATTTGCAGCATAGGATCGCTTGCCTAAAACTTTGCCTGTCTAAATCCTGACAGTTGTCTTGTCTCTACATTCTCTTCAGGGACATACATATAACAGTCAACTAGTTTAAATGAGAAGGGTATGTTTCAGGTTTATGTGGGTTAGTGAAAACACATGGTATTAACCATGTATATTATTGTATTGCATTAAGCTACGCTAATGCACATTCTAACTTTTACCAAAAAATGTAAACATAACTACTAAAAGCACTATGTGGCATGCTGCACTACACACAAGATAACCAACCTAGAATTGTGTTTATATAAGATTTCAAACTGAACTGGCCATTGGAAACCCCGGGAGATCTCCCGGTGGCCTGACCGTCGTTTTGGCCTGGCTACTGTGAATTGTCAACTTGACCAGTGGTAGCTATGAGCCTATGGCAAGCAGGAATGAGTTGATGGTGATTGCACCAGGCATTCCTTAATATTACATGTGTAACTATTGGTTAGCTGGATTATCAAGCTGGATGCTGTTTTTCATGCCTATGCCTTATGTGTTGATAAAATGATATACCACTGGTGGAATTGTCCTGCGTGAACAGCAGTTCCGCAACGAACTTGAAGTCGGGACCCTCAGCGTGTAATGTAGATGAGATCTAGGCGTTTGCGTAATATAACCAAGTATGCTTGATGCTTGAATTTGTGTCAAATTTTGCATTTTCAATCATTACATTTGTCTCTTTTTTTTAAATAAATGTCCCATGCACGATAAAGAAACAAACTAAAACACAAGAAATAGTAAGGCCGTGTGCATGATGGTAACGTAGCTATAGCAACTGTGTTATGAGTGTCAATCTAATGTAATAATACTGGTCGCCGTATTTACACTACGTTATTTTTGTTAAACTGATATACTGTTGTCATTTATATATCTAGATTAAGAATATATTGTTTGATAATATATTGCTATAGCAAAGCCTAACATTTATCCAGGCTGTATATAAAGCAGAACATAAACCAGTTTTTTTCACAATATTTTAAAATAAAAAATATTTATTTGATTAAGTACCATAGAATAAACAAATGAAATAGCATTAAAGTTGCGCTGATTCCTAGTTATGATTTCAAAATGTTTTTCAATATTAATGGAGGGTGCAAATTGAATCAACATTGGTGTTAACTCAGTGATGTCAACGATGACGGTTCAATGTTTACTAAATATATGTTCAATAATAGTTTGCTATCAAATATTTGTTTCCCCCAAAAATAGGGCATGTACGCCAAAACGTACAAAACTGGATATTACGTTGCTCGATCCGGCTGAACTAGGCTTGCCTAGTTTTTCTTGTGTAAAAACATATTGCAAGAGCAAATTGCAGCACTATTATATATAATATTTAGTAAAAATGACCATTAACCATAATACAACAGACAAAAGGAAAAAAAAAGGTCCCCACGTCCACCTTTAAGTTCTTTGTTGAATTTGTAGGTCATCCTCTTTTGGAATAAGGATAAAATATGGAACTGACGTATGTGGCAAGCGGTACCAGCAGTAGTTCATGAATACATATTGTTTTTCAACACATTAGTATGTATAATAAACACACAAACACACACATACAAAAACACACACATCGTAATAGTACTCAAACCATAGACTCAAACATTTGTACAAAAGGCTAATTAAGGCTATGCATATCCTAGTCTTACCAAGCTCATTTGTCTCTCTAGCATTCATATGGTGCAAAAAGAGCTCTCCGCTCATTAAGGCCTTTTTAGCTGCAGGCCAGACAGCTCCTGCCAATTAGCTAACACAGTAAATGATGGAAGCAGACCCTGTTAACTTTATCTCTGACAGTGGAGTGGGCAGATTAGCCTGCCTGACTTAGCACTGGGCAGTGGGCTGGCAAGGCACGGTTCATCTGGCCAGCATGCTAAACATCAACATAATAATTTTATGCTGTTACTCGACGACCATGATTTCATCCAAAATGTCACTTTCCCCCACAACTCACAACAAAGGTCACATCATTGATCTAGTCTGCTCCACTGGTGTTTCTCCTGACAATGTCACTGAGGGACACCTCCCCATATCTGACCACAAAACAAAACAATGACCCAAACGCTCCATCAAATTTAGAAATATAAAAAACATGAATCCTACTGAACTCAGGAGCGTGATTGACACATACTCCTGTCCCACTTCTCGGTCCCCCTGGAACTCACCACTCACTATAATGACCTTCCTCCTCTCTGTCGCTCTCCTCAAACCGGCTCAGTCTCCTTCACCCGCACTGCCCCCTGGTACACCCCTGAGCTACGGCAGCTGAAGGCTGCTGGATGGCGTCTTGAACGTCTTTACATGAGGACCGGAGAAGAAGCTCACTCACAAGCGTACCTGGACCATCTCTCAAAATACAAAATTGCCCTTACAACAGCCAGATCTACCTACTACTCTGACATAATCAAATCTGATAAAAAAACAAAGTTCTCACAGTTAAACACTTATTCCAACCTCCCGACAATGCCTACGCCGACCCGACGCCTGATTTATGCAATTCATTTCTGGACCTTCAATGCACCCTCCAGTCCTGCTGAGAACCCATCCTGGATGAACACATCATTGGACTCCACCTGTACCTTCTGCCTCTCTGACGATCATGAGACACCACAATGTCGACTTCCACTGCTACGCTGACGACACCCAGCTCGACATCGCCACCAAACCCACCTGCTAAAGGTCCTGCTAAAGGGCTCCAAAAACACTCTCTCCACACGACCAAACCCCAGCCTGAACATTCTAATGTCAACAACTGCCCCAAAAGCCTTGGTGTGTCATTTGATAACTCCTTATCATTTGAATCACACATCAAAACCATCACCCAGGCATCCTTCTTCCACCTCCGAAACATATCCAGACTCCGCCCTTCACTTTCCTACTCAAGCACTGAAACTCTCATCCACGCCTTTGTCACTTCCTTTCTTGGTTACTGAAACTCTCTTCTCTCTGTCATTCCCACCACATTCATCAATAGACTCCAATTAGTTTAGAACTCGGCTGCCAGAATCCTCACAAATACAAGGTCAACAGATCACATCAATTCAGATTCAATTTCATTGGCTTCCTGTATAATTCAGTATAAATTTTAAGACCTCCTCATATAGAAGGCCCTCCACAATCTGGCTCCCTCCTACCTCTCTGATATTCTCCTGCCATATACTCCCTCCCGATCTCTCTGCTCCTCCTCTACAGGGCTTCTCGCCCCCCCCATTCCACCTGTCCACCATCAGGGCTCTGCCTTCAGCTGCTCTGCTCCCAAACTGGAAAGCATTTCCACTGCACATCCAACATGCCACCATGGTCACCACATTCGCTAAGCTCCTCAAAACCCACCTCTTCAAGGTTGCCGATGATGTTTGACCCTATGTTCCACTATCACCTGTTTTATTTTGTTTATTACTATAGTATGTACATTTTAGCCAACTGTTTTATATCTATGTATTTGCTATGTAAGATGTCCTTGAGTGTTTAGAAAGGCGTCCAAAATAACATGCATTATTATTATTATTATTATTATTATTATTATTATTATTATTATCAGTAGTAGTATTATAAGATGTATTTCCTCTGATGAAACAACTTATTGTAAAAACACATAATGAACATCAACAATCATGATGGTGCACTGGCTCAAAGTGTGTGCGTGTGTGTGTGTGTTTGTGTGTGTGGTGGGGGGGAAGGGACATTGCATTATTCATTGTGACAGCAAAGATGGAGGGTGGCATTTTCTTTTCATCCTCTGGTTATGATATTCACTGATTCTTCATTCAGTTTTAAGGACTGACAGATCAGCCAGGGCACTTCAACATGACCTTTTAAGAACCCTGCTGTGAAAGCGGTGGGATTCTACTATGGGATTCTACTGCTGAGAGGGCAGACTAACGTCAAGCTTGGTGACAGTCAAATGTTCCTTGCAGAGCTGTTCGAGCATGATTTGCTTTTTCTGGATCAACTATTCTGAATAATGTTATTATAAATAAACCAAAATAAAAGCTACTTTACTATCAGTTACCTCAAAAATACTCCTGTCACTGGTTATTGATGAGTAGAATAGACTGTTGAACCTTTTAGTAAGGCTTTGTTTGCTAAGTGACATGTTTGTATTTTCATTATTAATTGGCAGCAAAAGAATAGAAAAGTTTTTTGAAGTTTACCGGTATCTAGTTGGTGAAAGCTTTGTGGGGCGACTTGTGCACTGAAAACATTCTCGTTAGCGACATGTTTGTTACAGGAGCAGCTAATTAGTTAGCTTCACTGTGCTTTCACCGGACACACACACTCTCTCTCACACACACACACACACACACACACACACACACACACACACACACACACACACACACACACACACACCAAAGAACGTATCAAATAACCTAATGGGTGGTTATGGAAGGTGACAGAAAGCAACAGGAGGATTATATTAAACAGGAAGTGTGGATAAATAGTAGGTTGTTACTAAACTCTTAGTTTTAACCTTTGAAACACCCTTTTTAGTGACTTGCTGAATAGCAGGGAGAGTCCAACTTGTACTAACAATGGGGAATAATGAGGACCTGACGAAGATAATGTTGTAGACGGAGGAAGCAGGACTACCGCTGGAATGATAAATCACACATTCAGCTCGACGCTGTGATTCAATAATTGAATAGAAATTGACAACTTGTGGAATACGAATGCACTTAAGGAAGCTTATAGTGCGTCAGTGTGTGTGGATGTAAATGGCAGAGTGACTTTAATGTTTCCTGTCCTAGCCAAGTAAAGTTTGGATATAGCCCTTAATCACGATGCAGTCTCAAAGGGCTTTACAGCCCACATTTCACATGGAAACAAACAACACCCCCATAACCTGCTCCACCTGGGCAAGGAAAAACTTTCATTAAAAACCCCATGGGGTAAAAAGCGAAGTAACCTTGGGAAGGGACCCCAGAGGGAGGAATCCACCCGTCCAGGACCGTTAAGATGCAATAGGTGATGGTAGGCAAACAAGATGTAGAAATAGTCCTCTCGCTCTTACCATGCCAGCCCATGGAGTATGGAAATGAGACTTCAAAGAGGTTGTCATATTTCGTCAACAGCCTCTTCATAATATCAGCCAGATCTAAAGAGGACCATATGCAAAAATAAAATAAAAATCTTTCAACAAAACAACCAGAGTGGAAAGACAAAAAAAGCGGAATGGTCAGAAAGATTATGAAGTGCAGAGCTGGAGACCTTCATAATTAGATAGGTGATGTATTGTAATTCTAGTTTTATCTTATTATTATTATTATTAATGCTAGAATCATCAACAATGATACATTTGCTTAAAAACAGAGTGATTTACTGTAGAATAAATGGATTGACATGGGCTGTCAAGTAGCACACACCCTCTCTCTCCTCAGACGTGAGGTCGGTTATCCTAAGGATCTGTCGTCGCTGTGGTAACAGCAGTGTCTGGAAGGGCCATGTGGCCCAGTACGGAACAACTGCCAGCCAATGGCGGCTTTCCACCACAACACGCTCCTGGAATGAGAAGAGATGGAAGGATAGAAGAAACAAAGGAGATAGAAAAAAGAAAGTTTGTTGAAATTATTTAACCACTATACATTTACAGTAGCAGATATATAAAATATATCAATGTAAAATATAGCAATATTTAGCAATATGTGTTCATATATATTCACCCTGCAGTTTGTCTGTAATGGGCCTACAGTAGGTTTGGGAATAGTATGCAAGTTTCACAGTTAATGGAACTTATTGGTGGGATGTGATCCATTTGCAAAAGGTATTGTTTTAGTTTTGTATTAGTGTTTCCTGTGTCCTTATTGGTCCAGACATGAGGCAACAATGTGTCCCTGCACAAATATGTAACGGTCTACATGTTTGTTATAAGCATAGACCTATATAAATAAGTTAGAAGTCGCCATATTTGGATGGCAAAAGGTGGAGAAAGAGGAGAGCGAGTTTGGATTAAGCTACAAATTAGTCTCATCCACAGTAGTGATGATTGTTAAAGCGGGCAAACAACATCACATCTTGTCCACAGAGGCTTTAGAAGGATGTGTCAAATTAGCAAGTTGGATGGGCATTTTCCAGCACATCAAATTAGTGCATAATTAAAGGCTCTGCAATGAATGGAGTGGTGTTTATCCATCCCAGAAGAAAACACAGATTAATGTTCAATTCCCTAATAAGATCTACTGGGAATGTCTACACTGTGGCACTGCATTGCAAGCTTTTTACAATGTTTTAATCTTGTGCACATACTTTTCAATAGCATGAAAAATAAATGAGAAATAAATCAGTGTTTTGAACTCTGCTGCTGCTGAACAAATACAGCACACCTTTTTTGCACCATTGCTAAACACACTCACATATGTAAAATACTAATTGAGAACACTAAACTAGAGATTTCTGTTATAACTTGTGTATACCTACAGTAGTTGATGGATATTTGGTTGGACCGCGTTTTATTGAAAATTGGAAACAAAATAATGACTGCAGTGTAAGCAATAATTGTATATTATACATGTATGATTTATTCATATTGCAGAAACAAATCAACTTCTTTGTGTGTGTTTGCAAGCGTGCATGTGTGCAGACTACTTTACAGTAAGTATGTGTCTGAGACAGAGAGGACTATGAGAGCTCTAAAACAGCTTAACAGTAAAACTAATTGAACGTGACTTTCATTCTCAAGGAGGCAAATGATTAAATACATTTCTATTGTTTGTTGAAGACTTTAGGGGTAATGTGAAAGTAACAGATTACAGTACATCCACACATTATTTTTCATGTTAACAGAGGCAAATATATTCTGACAACACATTGACTAACAACAGGCGTGTTCATCCAAGTGTGCACAAAAGCCTGTTAACAAATGAATAAATATTATCTATAAAGCTTCGGGCATAAAGAAAAGAGCGATGCTGGGTCAACTTGAAGATGTATTTGCAATTTTTCTGGCAATTTCTATTTTATTTATTTTATGTATTTTTTGTTTTGTGACACACATTAGTTAATATGCTCAATGTGCCTTACCAGAGTTACTGCTCACAATGGTCTACAGTATACACACACACACACAAACACACATACACACACCACTGCACCCCCTTCCCAAACCGCCACCTACACACAAACAAATTCAGACACAATATTCAGATAGGCAGGCAGACACACACACATTTGCATTCATGGGTGAACCTTTTATATCCCATGTTTCCCTCAAAGTGGGAATGCACGCGTAAATATGTGTGTGTGTGTGTGTGTGTGTGTGTGTGTGTGTGCGTGCATGCGTGTGTGTGTTCTACCCTTCTCTCAGCCTCCTGCTTGGCATACTGCAGTAGTAGTGGTTCATCATGTTTCTGGTAATACATTCTCTGACAGTGGTCTGACAGAGCTGGCTCATTAGGCAGGAAGTTACTGGCCCACACCTGTGACATTACAGGGAGGGAGCAAATAACACCAGGCAACCACACTACATTAAAAGAAGATAGCAATGGGTGGCTGAATACATTATGCCTATTCCATGAATTCAGAACAACCAACTCAAGCCGATTCAATGGATAATATTTAATGCATGTAGTCAGCGAGGGGTATCCATCGATTGTGATTCTTGGTAAAAAATATGATAATGAAATAAAATAAAAACTTAAATTAATTATATTTTATATTGGGTATGTTTATTCTGGTGTGCTGATGTAAGCCATTGCTCAGCTTGGAGAAATAGTGCAAAGTGGTGAGCTTTGAAGTCTCCTACTGCCCCCTACTGTATAGTTCACATATTGCACAATACAATTAAAAATAATGCTTTCACAAAAAAAAAAAAACACTTATATACAGTATGTAATAATGGGGCTTCTTCAAATATATAATACACTGTTTTGATTGGACTAAGGTTTCTTCACGATTTTCTGTAATTGTGAGCAATTATCTCAGAGTACATTCTTGTCTATATTTAAATAAGCATGTTCTTCTGAAGCTTATGTTTGTTATAATCACTGTTAACTGAATGTGTGGCTTGGGTTTAAGGTAGGCGACTATGGTACAAAGCATTGCTGGATCTGTTTTCTACAGTGTTGTGTTACAGCGTGTGGATGATATCACTCAGGACATCATGTATTAGACACAATCTAGTCCCTCTGAAGTACTTTTTATAATTATCTAAAGGGCTTTTTAAAGCCAGAGGCCCAGCTGGAGAACAGATGAACTCTGGGTTCAGGCTCTCATTAAAACTACTGCCTTTATATAACCATTGCTTTTAGAAAGG
This sequence comes from Forbesichthys agassizii, assembly GCA_026546735.1. Lineage (NCBI taxonomy): Eukaryota > Metazoa > Chordata > Actinopteri > Percopsiformes > Amblyopsidae > Forbesichthys > Forbesichthys agassizii. The sequence continues at coordinate 8,494 of JAODLL010051106.1, forward strand.
TGACTTTCATCAACAAAACTGCATTTGATAGTTTATCATTGGGAATTTCTTACTTGAAAAATCTCCGTAGAAAAAATGTCTATTCATTGCTAATTTTCCGCACACATCCCAAAACTCTCTGTGTTGCTCTCACAACCATCCTTTGTTAGCATCTGATGCCTCCACTGAGGTGACAGTTTGACAGGAAAGAGCTTCTCCTCGTCGCTTTAATCACAGTCTAGTGAGCTGCTATAGCACTGTCTGTATCCACTTAACAGGCGCTAACACGGGAAATACATTGTGATTCGCAGACACACACAGCCGCAGGCTAGCTAGGTATAAAGACAAACAGCAGTGACACAAAAAGTGCAGGGGTGTTTACTACTTAAAGTAGGCCAGTATTCGCTAGTATCACATAGATAAGGGTGAGATGACTGTATTATATGGGACTGCTTGTTAGCTACAATGGTTAGGTAACATTAAAGATGTAAACTGTCACACATAAATATATAATGAAGTCCTATCTTGCAGCTGGCAGAAGACCAAGGTGCATCTTATGTTTATGTTTATGTCTATTTTGAAAATATACATTTTTTTTTAAATCAAAAAGGTTTTTTTTTGGTGTGGTGGGATTTATAGTTTAGAGCATACTCTAATGTTAAGAGTGACCCAGGTCATGAACCAGATTCAACCGGTTATGTTAATGAGATATTACAGTGTTGTCTTGATAATGTGTGTCCAGGCATCAGGCCTTCAAGGTTGTCTATGGTGTTATGCGAGCATGCATATGATAAGGTGTATGAAAAGCGTAGCACACAGAGAGTATTATTATATATTATAATATATATTATTAATTTGAATACCATAGCTTAGCATCTGTACTTTTCTCTACCACTTTTCCAGTCAATAAACCTGATTCACTCAGTTCATCTTGGAGTCCTTCTTTTGTCAGACAATTTGTCACAATAGTAAGAATTTGAAATGATTAGGTCAACGTTATGTGAATACTAACAGGCAAAATGCTTTGGAAACTAAAAATTCAGATTTTTCTTCAGAGCTATAACTAAAGTAATAAATACAGAAAAGAGAAATAAAGGGTTTATTGTTGGTTGAAAGGTACATTTATGTGCATTTCATTTATATGTAGATATGAAGGTTAGCCTTCAATGTGAGTGTGTGCATGAATCATGGCATCCAAGGTTAGTGTGTGTACATTGCATGCATGCTTACGTGTTTGAAATTGAGAAAAGGGTTTATGGATAATGTATCTGTTTGTGTGTAGCTATGAAAATTACCTGGCAGTGAGGATGTGGATTTGAACATCCCATAATAGCTCCTTTATTTTCAAAGATCTTTAAAAAAAGACATAGGCACACATATAAAAACATTCACAATTTAGTTAATTTAGCCCTTAACCCATTTCATGTTGCTGATTCATTCAGCATTTGGTCTTACTCTAGACTAGAGCATCTCTGGTCTGTTCTAGTTGCTTCCCAACAATTCGAAGAATTCCTTTCACAGCTTTCCACATCACAAATTCTCCATTTCACATAAGGTACATGTGCAAGTGCACACACACACACACATGCAAACATTAACAGCATAAGTATTATCCAGTTCCCATACAGTGATGAACTAGCTATTGTAAACCTGACTGTGGAAGTGTTTTGAAAACCACATAAACCTCTGTGACTCCTACAGTATGCATATAAATATAAAGATCAATCAGTAAGCATTCGTGTGTGTGTATGTGGGGGTGTGTGTCTCATACCTGAACCCAGGGGTAGACAGAGCCTAGTTCCTCCACAAGCTCCGCCCACTTTTCTATCACCTTGACGACATCCTCCTGTTTCATGAGAGGGAGGGTGATATCTGACCAAGGATGGAAACACACGACCTTACTGAGAAAGAGAAAATTGGGCAGAGAGATCAACAACAAAGTAAACTTTTTTAATTATTTGTATCTTAAATCAACAACGTGAAGCTTTTTTCCCCTTACCACACACCCCTTGCAGCTTTTGATTGGAAGAGAGGATGATGATCAGAGCCTAAAGAACACAAACAAAATAGTATATTATAATTGTATATTTTTTGCAATTGATTACAATATATGCTTGATCTTTTTGTATGTATACAAGTTAAAACACTGAAATAAATAGCATCAGTAGTGTTTCATGTTGTGGAAGGATGTAGTGGAGAAAATTGTTCTGCTATTCTAAATTCAAAGCGACTTCAGGAATAAAACTTCAATAACACGTGGGTCACATCAACCAAGATCTCACCTGGTTCTGGAGCATCTGGTTGGAGAGCGGGGAAGTCATTGTCAAACACAAACGTTTTGTCATAGTCTGGATTCACCTGGGAGGGAGAACATATTATGGCATCTTTGAATCCAGTGTGCCTTTTGTGCCTTTACATTTTACATTAATATGCTCTATGTGGGTGTGGGCTAAGCTATCCATTCATCCATCCATCCTTACCTCTCCATTAGCACGTGTATTCCCAGGACACAGGGGGTTACAAGGGTCATGCCTAGGTACATCTTCCTCTGAGGATTTTTCAATTTGCCCTGACCAGGGTCTCTTCATACGATGGGCTGAGACCAACACCCAACTGTCCCTCAGAGGGTTGTAACGTATGTGCTGGTGCTCTGAGTTTGACAACAGGCAATAAGACACATCAGAATGTCTACTAGTTTGTGCATGTGGTGGTGTTAAAACATAAATGTTATTATTTGCTTGTATTGTATCCTGCTAGTTACAGTACAACATACACACAATTGTATGTATTGGCTATGCCTTATTTTCACATATTGTGGACTGGTGGCAGGAGTCCTTGGACATTTAATGTACACACTATTGGAATAAGACCCCTACCTTTTGGATCAAAACTGGGTTCTCCTTTACTGCTCATGGCCTCAAATATGTTTAATATAAGTCCCTATGCACGTACGTTATATGTTTACTGCAACTACCATCAACAGCAGCTTGTCACAAGACCTCATAACTTTCCAGTTCCTGTTCCTTGACAAGCCAATTCATTTGCGCGACTATGGTCCCCTTACGCCTGAAAGTGTGCAAGAAGAAAACCCCCGGAAAACATTCTCATTATACCAGACAAACGACGAATATATCTGTGCTTGTTTGAATGCGAATGTGCAAAGTTAACGAGCTGTATTTAATGTTTGTGCTACTTGATCTTTTGTAAAATTTGTAATTACCACCTTTGGAGAAAACATACAATTCATCAAAGTTTGAAAAGAATATTTATAACAATCTTGGCAACCCTTACGTCAACGCTGGCTACACGTCAGATTCGGGTTCCTATTGGCTGGTGGTCTGAATTCCGCCCCCACCTGACCAGGAAGGCTGGCAGGCGGCCTCATGCCTTCTCTTGTACATATTCTGTTTACTCTATGTTGTGCTTCGTCCCCATGTAGCCGTATATCCTGACTAAAACTGCTGCTTTCAGTCATGTCTGTAATTAAAAAACTATTTTTGTTTGCCGTATTAACCTCATTCACATCAGTACTACTAGTGAAGTACTGGTTGACCAACAAGCAGTACGTTTTCAACAAAGGAGACATCGCGATATTGGCAAAACAATATGCAGGTAAATATTCATATTGGTTTTACTAATTGCATATCAATAATTGTATTCTACCAGTACGCGAATGGAGGGTATACCCTCTCGAGTCGTACGGTAGGTGATATCTCGTGTCTCCATATTCAGGTCAAGATCATGATCAGGCCTTTTCGAAAATAGTGGTGGAACTCAGAAAAAGGTATTGTTGCTGTTTATGTATTTACTACAGTAGAACACATTTGCTTCCATTGCAGCACTAGAGAATTTGTGAGAGGGCAATGAATACACTCCAGGTGTTGCATGGGTCAAAGGTCTGTGCTGGCCAATGGTTCTTCCAAATAAATCCAAACCAACCAGAACTGAACTCTAGACTGATAAACAGAGCTAGTACTTCCCCAAATGTTTATCTTAAAGTTGGAAAAACAGCATTACTGTGGCCTTATGTGGGTCAGCATTATCTTAGTTTTATCACACATGAGACACAGTTAAACACATTTGTATTGCATTAATACACAAGAGTGTGAGTTAGACAACCATATATGTAAACCACAGTTTCATTTATACTTTATTTGTCATCATGGGAAAATTGGTTTGCAGAAAAAAATCTTGAGACAATATAGACATACACAAGTTACATACATATCAATTTTCTTCTTTGAATGCCCTGTTATCATTTCTTTTAATTAATTAATTAATTAATTAATTAATACATAATTTTCACTTCATGTATACTATTTAGCACTTTATTTTAGGCCATTTGCTATTTTGTTTGATTTAATGATTTTGACATTGTAGTAGCCATCTTGACAAATTACTGTAACTATCCTAATTGAATATCTTGTGCTTACAATGCAATTGCTGATGTTTGACCTGCCCAACTATACGAATGTACTACATGTAAGTCGCTTTGGTGTAGATGTATACACCACACACCCCTACTTTTTGGATAAGCTGGTGACTAATGTGCTGCTATATAACTGTGTGTGCGTGCGCGCACGCTTGCTACTCCAGGTATCCAGGCCACATCCTGCCGGATGAGGACCTCCAGTGGGTGTTTGTGAATGCCGGCGGCTGGATGGGCTCCATGTGTCTCCTCCACGCCTCACTGACGGAGTACGTGCTACTGTTTGGTACCGCTGTGGACACGGGAGGACACTCAGGTGGGTTGAAGGCGGGTCTCGCATGTAAACATGCAAGCAGGTTTACGTGCTGCCAGCTGCCGCTGCACATGACAAGTCCACAATGGGTGTGAGTTACGTTTTCAAAACGCAGTATTCACATTACATGTTGACTTGTCAAAATGCTAGGATGTTGTAAATGTTCTCAAATGTTGTCATAAATGATGAATGAAGTGTGACAGAGGTCCGTCCCAGCCGGGACTCGCACCCTGCTCCCACAGATAACAGAGCAAGCGCCCTAGCAAAGGGAGGTTTAAGCCCAAGGGCTCCAGCGTCTGTCACTAGAGCCTTCTTGAGGTGTCTGAGAGTGAGGTTTATGTAAGTTACTGCACAGTGCTGCCGGCCGACCACCGTCGCTGATTGCCCCTTTCTCCTCTTCCTCTTCCTCTTTGGTCCTCTGGAAGGACGCTACTATGCTGAGATCTCAGACACAATCATCTCAGGAGTCTTCCGACAGTGGAAAGAAGGCACCACAAAGAGTGAATTATACTACCCAGGTAACACACACACACACGCACACAGTGTCTCCCATACACTTAAGTGTAAATGTGTGTCTATGAAATTAGTGATTGCTTATCATCTCCCTTTTAGTTACTTCTGCCATTTACTTAAAGTGTAACTGCACCCCAGTTCTGAGCCTGACTCCACCCACTACACAACTTTGAAAAATGCTAAAAACAAATAATGGAGCTGAGTGAGGGGACGGGCTGAAAGTGGGACCCTTATTAACCCTGGAAACCTGAGATCCGCGCTGGCACAGAAGCAGATTTTTCTCTACTTTGCAAATGCAGATTTTTATTTTAAAAAATGTCCGTTTTTTCAATATTAACGCCAGTATTGATGTGTCTCGTCTCAGGTCAATGCTAGTACTTAGTTTACAGCTCAAAAAACACATTTTAGGGTGCACTTGCACTTAAATGCAACACACATACAGGAAATAGCTTCACACGCACAAATGCACAAGAAAATGGCATACAAACAAACAACATCTTGGCTGCTCTACAGCCCCGGACACACTGCAAGCCATCCGCTTGTCGCACATCGCTTTGTAGCTGAAAATGTGTCGCTTGTTTACATTCCAGACTTTGGTTGCCTAGGTTTCCCTCTCCTATATTTCCCACCCGAAATGTTTTAAATCAATTTGCCAGTCAACGATATCCTTAGCTCCCATTGATAGTCGACTCAATTGCTTTTCAAAGGTTCTGTCCAAATATAACTGCAATGTGTCTGTACCTCCTGTAGGTGACACTATCGTGCACGGACTAGGAGAGGCCACGTCGGTGCAGTGGAATGCAGGGACGTGGATGGTGGAGTATGGAAGAGGCTTCATCCCCTCAACACTGGGCTTTGCTCTGGCAGACACGGTGTTCAGCACGCAGGACCTGCTCACCTTGTTCTATACCGTGCGCGTCTACGTCAAAGCCATCCTTCTGGAGGCTAGCACACAGCTAACAGAGGCGGAGATTTTCTAGAGATTTTCTAGAGTCAGACGTCCCCGCTCATTGCACATGTGATGTAAACGTACGCTAATTTCATCACAAATGGTTTAACTGATAAACACTAAGTCCTAGTTGGGGAAAGTGTTCCCCGCGTGTGAGCGCCATATTCTAAGTTCTATGTGCACGGTTGATTTATTCTCTTGATTTATGTTACTGATATTATGCTTTGGATTCTAGACAATCATGAATTACGCTCACATACGAGCTGCTTCATACAGGTGCATCTAAATAAATTAGAATATTATGGAAAAGTTACGTATTTTCAATAATTCAAATGACAAATTGAAACGAATTACACACAGTGAAATAATTCAAGCCTTTTTTTGTTTTCATCTTTAATGATTACAGTTTACAGCTCATGAAAACCCCAAATTCAGTATTGCAGACAATTCGAATATTGTGAATTAGTGCAATATTGTAGACTCTGAGTTGTCACTCTAGTCAGCTAATTAACTTAAAACGCCTACAACGGTTTGCTGAGCCGTTAAATTGTCTCAATCCAGTTCAGTAGGCTTCACAATCATGGGGAAGACTGCTGACGTGACACTTGTGCAAGAGACAGTCCCTCCATAAGGAGGAAAGCCTCAATAGATTATTGCTAAAGAAGCTGGCTGTTCAGAGTGCTGTATCCAAGCATATTCATAGAATATCAAGTGGAAGGAAAAGGTGCACAAGCAACGGGGCTAACCGGAGCCTTGAGAGGATTGTAAAGCGAAGGCCATGAAAACATTTTGGAGAGCTTTACAAAGAGTGGACTGAGGCAGGAGTCAGTGCATGAAGAGCCACCACGCACAGACATATCAAGGAAATGGGAACTGTTCAATTCCTCGTGTCAAGCCACTCCTGAACAAGAGGCAGTGTCAGAAGTGTCTTACCTGGGCTAAGGATAAAAATAACTGGTCTGTTCTTCAGTGGTCCAAAGTCCTCTCTTCAGATGAAAGTCAAAAATTAATAAATTATTTGGCAATCAGGTCGCAGAGTCTGGAAGAAGAGTGGAGAGGAACACAATCCAAGTTGCTTGAAGTACAGTGTGAAGTTTCCACAGTCAGTGATGATTTCGGGAGCCATCTTCTGGTGTTAGTTTAATGTATTACATCAAGTCCAGAGTGAACTCAGCCTTTTACCAGGACATTTTAGATCACTTCATGTTTCCTTCTGCAGATGAGCTTTATGGAGATGCTGATTTCATTTTCCAGCAGGACTTGGCCCTTCCCCACACTGCCAAAGTTACAAATATCTGGTTCAGTGACTATGGGATTACTGTGCTTTATTGGCCAGCAAATGTATGGGGTATCAAGAGTAAGATGAGAGACACAAGACCCAATAATGCAGATGAGTTCAAGGCTGCTATTGAAGCAACCTGGGCTTCCATAACACCTCAGCAATGCCACAGGCTGAATTTTCTGAGATACAGCATTTGGGGTTTTCATGAGCTGTAAGCCATAATCATAATTAAAACACACAGCCATTAACTATTTCTCTTTGTGTGAAATTAATCTACAATATATGAGTTTCACTTTGTCAATTTAATTATTCAATTGTGTTTTCCACAATATTCAAATTTATTGAGATGTACCTGTAACTTGCACTTTAGTGATGGAGCAAAACACATTTTTTTTGTTCTGTAGCCCCATTTTAAAAAAGAATAAAGAATCTGTCCCTAATTTAAAATTGTACTCATCTGGCTACTAACTACTACTACTAATGACTGTGGTAGCACTAGAATAACAGCCATTGGTTAAAAATCTATCATCACTCAGTTTATTAATGGAATTATCTGACAGTTGTGTAATTACATGTTTTTATATATGACGGGGCTAAATTAAATGCATGTTTTGTTAGAAATTGTATGCTTTTGTATACATGTGTCTGTGTATGCTATCATTGATTCAGTAACGCATAATGCTAATTCTAATAACGGCAGACAAATGGGTCTGAAATGTACTGCATCGTGATAACCACCCAGATCTCGCGAGCTCCAGTTTGACAACATGTTGACGTACAGTGAAGATAACGCTGCCTGCTGGTGATCTAAATAGACAATACATGCTCTTGTATGTAACAGTACGTGTTAGTATAGCTTTTTAGCGTATGTTTATGTTCAGAAGATAATGCATTCATTAGTGCCTGCTCCTGTCTAATCATCGCCGATATCACTGACGTCACCACATGTGTAGACCAGTCAAAGGTGCATCCGCACGGTACGTAGACTGTTGCTACTACGGTACCGTAGATTAAATATACATTTACCAGACACAGCCCTGGCTTTTATAGTACCGCACATTGAAATACGTTCCTAACTGCAGTACCATGGCGGAGCTTTCGTCTATCAAAACTGCAAATCGTGCCAGAGAAGCAGTAAGTACCGTACGGTATAGCTTTCGTTTTGTTTTGCCAGCTGAATGAAAACATGTCAAATACAAATAAAAGCATCAAAGTTTAAACATTTTTGAAGAAAATGTCCAACAGAAAAGACAACAATTGTATTAGGCATCTGTCAAATGAAATGTAACAGTTTATTTAGGTAGACTTTTTTCGTTAAGATAATCGGGCTCGTTATGCATGTATCAGTGGAGCAAGTTAGCGTCCACAGATTGCCACGGTAACCATGCATTGTAAATTACCAATTTATCGAGGTTTTGTGCTATTATGGCGCCATCTACTGGTTGTAACTTCACATACAGCTTTGAACTAGAGACAAGGTTGTTGATGTAGGCCTAAACATGACATGAAACTTAAAAAGCTCTCACACACGTTTAAGTCATATACCAATCATATGGATTGTTTTTATATCATAGTTGTGCAATGTACACCAAAACTGTAAACGTGTGTAGACTAAATCCCAAAGTAGAGAATTTTTGGATTTTATTTCTTTAGGCTTGTCTATTTGTGGAAATATACAGCACAAGCTGTAAAAGGCTACTGTGTCTTTGTTTAACAGGATGCGCTGAGAACAGAAACAAGGAGAAAGAACCTCCTAATCCTCATATACCATCACCTTTTGGACCAAGGGTCTGTGTGCCTGGGATTGTTAATGTCTGGCTGGGTTTTGGTGATGTGTCGACATAAGCAACGCAAATTACACAACTTAAGTGTACAGAATGCTGCATAGGCTATATTTTAATTCATATCTCATCCTTGACATTATATATTATACTTTTTGAACTAACAAAAGGAATAGTAAAGAACTGTATCTGTTCAGTCATATACTATGTTATCTACATCTAATATCATCATAATGGGTGCTACTTATTTGTAACATAATACCTTTGTTATTTTTCCTCATTTGCTGACAATACGTTTGCCATGTGTGTGTGTGTGTCATCCTGCAGTTATATGGACGCTGCCCTAGCCCTGGACCAGGACAGTAACGTGGGTCTGAGGAGGTTCGAGGTGTGTGATAACGTTGATCTGGACATGGTGTTGATGGAGTATGAGAGCTACTACCATGTCAAGTTCCACAAGTACCCCAAACTCACCAGGAAAACTGCAGAACCAGGTGCTGATAAGGACTTGATCAAGTACTTTAGCAATATACATTACATCAAGGTACAAGTATCCAACTAATAGACACAAGCATGCCTGTCACATAATACAAAATTGTGCTCTTTTTACCACCGGGGAGGCAATTAGTCATTATACTCTCAATTACACTTACTGTATGATTACAGTACACCCAACCCAATAGTAAACAAGTACAGTACACACAGCAAGGTTCACTGTGAAGCATTGTGAATATGTCTAACTTTATGAATGTAAAGTATAGAGTTGCTAAATAAAGAATTGGCAGGTTATGTCAAAGGTAATACATAGTAATACACTATTCAATATACTTGTTTGTTTTCTCCATCTAGATGAGACTAGACTTGTGAGAAGTTGTGGCAAAAAGAGGTAAGTGTCCTCTTGTCTTTCAGTCTGTATTGAATTAAAACAGGTTTAATATTTTGAATGCATTCATAAACTAACCTTCAACTTGGGAACTCATCACTGCAATGATGTCTAAACTACACATGACAGACTTTTACTGTACGTAATGCATTGCTATATCAATCACATTTGACCCCCAGGACTTCCTGTAGTGCCATAAAGCCACTCCCCAAAATAAACCCCTCCCACCGTCCGTCTTCACAGGGTGTGGTCAAGCAGACAGATTCCAAGATGGTCAGTCTTAATAAAGAACCCTGTGTAAGGTATAGTCAGCTATTTCAAGCTATTTCAAGCTAATTGTAAGCTAATACACCTTTTGCCAAATTCACCAATTATGTCCTTGCATTTCACTATCTTACCATTCTCTGTGCTTGTTGAGAAAGTAATTAGATACTTAAACACAGTCCTGGCCCTGTAACTAGGAACATAAACAAAGTGCCGTGAGTACTACCAGAAATCTACATTTTGCTTCACAATGTGTTTCAATGTGTGAGACGGCGCTGCGAAGGGATATTGTTTTTATTTCAGCTGGAAGTTAGCAAGCATTCTCGAGAATAACTAACCCTACCTTTAAGAGATAACTACAATTATAGCAGCGACAGTGAAAATCATGTTAATAAACAATGCCCTACTAAACAAGCAACAACCTTTGGTAAATGTATTTAGAAATGCTAAGCATACAGTATTTGTGCCAGCTGTATTATATATA
>JAODLL010051117.1:0-19369 GCA_026546735.1 Forbesichthys agassizii
TCTCTCTCTCTCTCTCTCTCTCTCTCTCTCTCTCTCTCTCTCTCTCTCTCTCTCTCTCTCTCTCTCTCTCCCTCCAGAGAGCATAACATGTATACAGGATGTCAATAGTGTGGTGATTTGAAAAGGTTCCTTACACTTCCAAACTTTTCTTTATGTTTACATGATGTATCTTTATTTTTCTATTATATATATTTATATAATTTAGCAGACTGTTTTATTGAAACGTTTGTCGATAGTATCTAGAACAGCCAGCTGCCAGTCATCGTAAGTGCAGTAAATGCATTCCGTCATAACTGTGACCATGGCAGTTTCTATAGCTAGACATGATAGTTACTAGATGTTGCCTGGTGTTGCATTCCAAGGTACAGTAGAAGTATGTCACAGTACAGTATGGACGCAGAACAGATAAGTATGTATCATGGTGAAAGATATTTGTTGTTGATTATGTATTATGTACTTTACACACTCGTACACACACAAGTGTTGTTGTTGTTGTTGTTGTTATTATTATTATTATTATTCATTTGTATTTATTTATTTATACATTTTTGGTGCACAGGAAAATACTAATTCCTTTTACAAAATATTGTATTGAAAGTATGAAAATGAATAGGAAGAACTATAATTAAAAAAAAAACATTTTCTCAGTGTCACTTCTTGAAATGTGCATAACTCAAGGACACAAGAAGGACCATGCCGAATTTGAACTCATGACCATTGGCTGTGAGAATCTAGACTCTGTACCCGCCATAATGTACAGTAAAGCTAAAACGTTCTTTTACTAATAGAAAGGACCAGGTGTTTTGTTTTTATTACATGGATGGAGAGAATTAGCAGGGGCATTGACTTGCATGCGTGTTATGATGTGGTTATGGGGTAATATTTATCTTGATCTAATTTCCCAAAGGAAAAGCTCAGGAGGCTTTGTTTGGTAATTGTGTTGATAACATGATGTTTCAACCCTCCGCAGAAAAACCAAGAGAGGCATGCTTTGACCCTGGTAACATCATGAACGGCAGTCGGACTGGGTATGACTACAAACTGGGATCCCAGGTCACTTACCACTGTCACCATGGTTACACGACAGTGGGTGGTGCCACCATCACCTGTGTTCTTGGACATGAAGGAAAGCCTGTGTGGGATAGGGCACTTCCGTTGTGCAAAGGTAAGAGAGATGTTTGTTTTATTTAGTCACAATGTACCTGTGTGTGGGGGGGGGGGAGGTAAGCTGTAGAAATGCTGCTCAGAACGTGAAGGATGAGCACGTATTCAGCTGTTTTTCACCCCAAAAATTGCATTTTTCTCATTTGTGAAGCACAATGGTAATACAAATAAGTACTGTACTCTGACCTGTAATGCACTGTTCTTGTCAGTTGTCTATTTTTAGTCTTATCTTGGAGCGCGTGTGCACGGCGCGTCTGCCCGTGTGGCTTTTCAAATGTGAATCGTTGTTTAGCCTTTCTGTTACTTTTTGACAGACAATAAATCTACAGTATGTCATTAATTTGATTCTAGACACAAATCGAGAAGTGTACGTATAATCTGATCTGCAGTCATTAGAATTCAATGCAAAGGCCACCTCAGTGTCCGCTAACATTAGTCTTCCCACATCATCCCTTTGGCTCTTAGCAGCTTTTTCTATGATGCCAGCTACATCAAACAGATCTGTGGATTTGGATGAGACCCGATAACTGATTTAAGCAAATATTTTGAACACCATTTTAGGTAAAACATTCATGTATATATATTATCAGTTTTCTTATGGTTAAAAGTGTGTGCTCATGTACGATTCATGTGATTCGGTTCATTCATGACTCAAAATCTATAATTTATTTGCATTTGCATTCATAAACATGATTGTCATCTGAATATTTGTAACATTCGCAGTCTCGTAGATCAGCCTTAACTTACGTAAAGTCTGGAACACAGTGCTGGCTAACTGCCTCAAGAACCGCCTACTTGACAGGAGAGGAGTTTTGATTGACATGCATACCTCAAATGACCAAATCAGATGATAAACATATTGTATACCGAGGAATTTGTTGAATTTGGCTGTTTGTGCTGTATGTCTTGTAAATATGTTAAATAAGTAGGCTGTGGTTTCTGCTTATAAAATAAACAGAAAGACTCAAATTATCAAATAAAGCACTGCACTATATTGTCATGATGGAATTACAGTATTGTCACTCACAGTATTGTGAGTGACAATGAACATATGCTGCTTATAATATGTCTAAGTATCAGACGTTCAATGGACGTAGAGGCTGAGACCAGTTTCCATGTACGTTCCACAGGTGTGGCTAAGGCTTTATGCAGGATGTTAGGAATACCGAGGTGTTTGGGGTCATATATGCCCCAAAATATTTATATTTTCCTGATCTACTGTACATATGTGCTTTTCAAGCTGTTCTGAAGAGTAAAAATTGGATAACAGTAGCTTTAATTGGCTTCACTTTCTCTGTGAATTGTCTTTCCTAACGAAGTCTAAAATATATTCAGCCGAAATGAAAATAAAGCATTTTAACATTGGATTGATTGAATTGTTAGATATTTAGGCTACTCACGTTAAACATACTAATTCATGCCTATTGACATCCATTAGACATTTAAAAAAAATGCCTAGGCATGGATATTTGTGTCATGACTGTTGACATCCATTTGAAAATATAATGCTTAGGCATGGATATATATTCATATTAGCTATTTTACTCATTCTGGCTCCTGTCAGGTATGGGTGCCATACTGTAGCTGTCTTGTGGGATGGCTGACCTTTTCTCCTACAAAGTTATACGTTAACTTATTTGTTAGTCAAGGTCCTATCAGTGATTATAGGCATATAATAAATGCAGAATTCATTTTTCATCGATTTTTTCTTCCACCCCTAATATTTACGCACACGTAAAGAGGAAGCGTCTTGCTAATCTGCTTCTGGTACATTGAATGCATGGGGTCTGAGATGGTGTTTCCTGTGGTAGACTACCACGGGGTATTCGGATAGACTCACTGATCCAAGGCATATAATCCTTTACCTGTATAAGTGTGAGCCTGAAAGACAGAATGGTTTTGAGGGCTGGACTGTCTGTTTGATTGGCAGCTCAGAGAGCCATGGAAGTGGCATCTGCCAACCTGCCAATCATAGTGTCTGTCAGCGTGTGTGTGTGTGTGTGTGTGCGTGCTCTAAAAGTGACAGAGGGACTTTACCTACTGACATGTTGGTAATATATGCAAAATAATGGACAAAGCAAGCTGGCATGATGAGCAAGGAACATTAAAATGAAGACACACAGGCATGCACGCACACACACACACACACACACACACACACATTCGGACAGAGACTTATACTGTACTTCTTAACAAACTAGTGAATGGTGTGTTTAATAATTAACTCTGGGAGATGGAGTTGTTGGTGGGTGTGTGTGTGTAAATTGGGGAGGGGGGGGGGGAGTAATTGTACCCAGAGTAGCTATTTTGCAATCTTCTCCCCCACACAAATAAGAAAACATAAAGTAATGCTAGATCATATTCAGTCTAGTCAGGCTTATTTAAATGTGTTGTGGTCAATTGATCTTAATGCAGTGTCAGGTAATTGAGCTAGTGAGACCTGACCACCTTCATCTCTACCTCCTCCCCCTCCTCTTCCACACCAGATCAGAGGGGAGGTTCTCTGGTATTACCTGACAGCCTATCTGTTAGCTACAGTGCTGCACCTCCTGCTCTTTGGCTCTGACGGTGCAGTTCTCTGTGGCTTAATGAACAAAACATGCCACGTGGTATGCAGCAGATGTACTTGATTGGTTGGGAGCCAAGTAAGGGTCAGTTATTATTTGCTGGCTTTTTATTTCAGTCTATCAGTTTATGTCAGATATGGCCTCATTTGTTTATCTCCAGATTAGATTAGCCAAAAACTGTGCTCAAATAAAAGTACTGTTACCTTTGAAATAATAATGACTCGTAAGTAGAAGTAGTCCTCCACAAAATAACTTGAATCAAAAAAGACTACTCAAGTATCGCCTAACTTTTTCACTTTTTCATTCCTATTTTTTTCTTCCTTTTTTTAAATAAGGAGACCATGATTTTAAATATCCAAAATTGTAATTCTGATTTACTCTTATGTAGTGTTTGCACTTAGATTAGCATGAACAGTGTTGCCAACTGGGCACATTTTTTGCTTTATTTAGCGACTTTTCAGACCCTCTGTGACTTTATTTCTAAAAAGTAACTAGCAACAAATTTAGCACCTTATTCAGACCACAAGGAAAATGGCAAGACATATATTAGCTGCTCAGAAGTAATCACTGTCAACAGCGCTGGTATCTCTCCCTCTCCTTTTGCGCTCAGGCAGTTAGGAGCATCTGTGGCAGGCAGGAGGATAGTGGAAGTTTAGTTTTGTAGTGAGTTTCTACAGTATGGTTACTTGTTGCTTGACACTGGCTGTGAAACGCTCTTTTCGGCGGAGCCAGTGATCTACTTTGAATACTGAAAGAACAGTTGCAAGATCAGTCGCATTGTTTACATAATAAATGGTCGGATTGATGTAGCGAGTAACGACTGGAATATAGCCGAGGAGTAAAAGTAAAAGAAAATATTCACAAATATACTTAAATACAAGCAAAAAGTATGTTGCATTCTAACTATTGTTAGATGTACAATTTTGTCAAGAAGTCACTCAAGTAAATGAAACAGAGTAAATGTAACACGCTACTACCCACTTCTGTTGACTACTAACTAACTAATTATGACCTGACCAACCAGACAGTAAAGATGATGATTATCACTGTATCCTTACCTCAGTTAGAGAATAACGTGGGTCATGTATCAATCAGTCCCTTCCTCAGTTCACATAAGTAATTACAACAAAGCATTTCCATTGGCTGCTTTAATCAACACCCCATTTGTTTTCTTAGTATAGATTACTTCTGTTGGTTAATAGACAGCGTTACTGTTAGGTGTGAACATTGATCCACTGTAATATAAAGATGCTCATCTCACCATATTGGAAGAACCTATAAAAGTGCTTAAGCCAAGTATTGATATTTATATTCCCATGTGGTGCCTACAAATAGAAGTTCATATTGTGATCACTTTTGAAATGAGCAAAGAGTTTGAGATGCCTCAAAATGTATCTGGAAATTGATTCATCCATTTAACTGAAATTGGTTTTGAAAGTGTCTTCTATAAAGGATTTTTATAACTACGTTTTCTTACTGCACTTACATGAAAAGGGAAAAAAAAAACAGTGTTTCGCAGCCTAGTGAATCATAATATGCATATTTTCACACAATGCTGGACTATGCTTTATATTTAAGGTTTCAGGGCCTCATGTACGTACGTTAGCGAGCGCAACGTAAAAGTGAGTGCAGCCATAACGCAGATAGTGCACGCTGTGCCATCGCATTTTACGTTGGATGTACTAAATTTGCGTAATCTGCGCTTGGCACTGCCCTCTAAACTTGACATTAACATGGCGAGTAGTCTGGTCTATGTTCCAGCCATATGACTAAGTTGCTGCGCCGAATGCAATGTATCAGCAGACTAAGAAAAAGAAAACAAGTTTAACGATCATGAAGTAGACCTATTTATAAATGGCCTACTTGTCTATATGTATCATCACACCTAAAGATAACAGGGGCGTAATTCTATCCCCAAATAATTATGTTCAGTTGACTACATTTACATGAAAGAAGTGGAATTAACACGTATTTTAACACCACACAAGCAATCCAATTTTTCAGCACGTCAGCATGCTTCCCCTGTTCAAAGAAATGCGCTCACTGGGTTAAACACCTGCTTTTCAAAGGCGGAGAATTTTCACCGCAAAACCGACTTGCGCTTTGTCCCGCAGTTTTCAGACATTCGGAATGGGTAATGACTCTCACCTTGCGTCTCCTCTCATATTTTTGCGCACCACTCCCAATCTCCCCTCGACCCTCCCATGAATGCATGTGCATGGATAGGAAAGCACAATTTACGACCCTGTTTTGTCAGCAGGCAGAACTACGTTTTAGCCATGTGCGTGCTGTTCGTACATACAAAGCCATGTTTTAAGTGCAAAGTGCAACGCAATTACGCCTAAAACGGGCGCTAACACATTAGTACATGAGGTCTTAAGTGCTTTAGTAAAGAAGACAAGTGTTTTTTCTGTTTGTGCTATTTGGGGAAACAAGAATATTGTGGCAAGTTTCTAGAAATCAATGCTGCTTTCAACAAGAACGGCTCGTAACCACACTCCGTGATGTATGTACTACAACTTCTGGATAGAGAATAGTTCCAACACAGAGCGGCTTGATTTTAAACTGTGGGTCAGGTACACCTGAGGGGTCATGAATTGATTTCAATATATTAAAATATCCTTTTAAATTAGATATTTCTATTTTTGCTTATCTTTTATTTTCTTCATTTAAATATTATTAATAAAATGCATAAATTATAATGTGAATACGGTACTTTTTTTAATGTTATAGTTATGTATGTTAGATAGACTGTATATACAGCATATGTATATGCTGTATATACAGTATGTATATATACAGTATTGGTGGGGGGGTGCTCACGAACAATGAATTATTTTTTGAGGGTCTTTGCTTAAAAAACGTTTGGGAATAGATCAAGTAAATGAGCTAGTATTAACTGAATGTTTTGAGGGTAATGTACATGGCTTGTGAAGCACACTGCATTTTCTTGCTAGGTTGTTTGGGAACTTTTCCCATGTGTGTCTCATTGTGTGCCTTTCTGGGCCTTTCAGAGGGCTGTTTGACCAAACTCATTAGAAAGGGTGAGACCTCTTTAAATAATACATCTCGTTCTGTCTCCTATGCTCCCTCCTCCCTTCAATGTTTCTTGTCTGCAACAATCCAAATCTCTCTCTCTCTCTCTCTCTCTCTCTCTCTCTCTCTCTCTCTCTCTCTCTCCCTGTGTCCTATCACTTAAATGTTCCCGGTTGTCTCTCTTTCTGCTCTCTCTTATACCCATTTGGTTCTAAACAGTTACAGTCTTTTCTTTACCCCCCCCCCCCCCTTTCTGAAACCGCTCTTTTATTGGTTTCCATGGTAACTAAGAGCTGGTGCGCGAAAGAAGGAATTCTCCGTGACTGCTGATAGGGCTGTGTGTGTCCGCGTGCGTGCGTGCGTGCGCACATGTCTGCGGTGTATGTGCGAGAGAGCGAGAGAGCGAGAGAGCGAGGGAAGACAGGGAGAGAGAGGAACAGGCTGAGCTGGTTCAGAGTGCCGCCTAGAGGCAACATTTAGATCTCACGCACACACCGTGCTGTTTAGACACACACACACACACCTATCCGGCACATACAGTACACCTTATACATGCTTACAGTACACGCATGCAAGCATATGTTGCTGTTGTCTAAACACACACACACACCGCATGATCTACAGTAAGAGAACAAGGGCATAGCGTTTTCCATCCTGACAGACTGTTCCTTCGTTCTTTTCTCCAGTTTAACACACTTCAACATCTTCTCAGTGTGCCCCTCATCTCCACCGGGCGCGTCTCCGTCCCGCCACGACAGCGATCCGCTCTTGCTCCGTCATCTGCACTGCGTGCTGCCCCAGCGGCAGCGTGCCAGACGTGGGGCGTCTGGTTGTGTTTTCGCCCAGTTTCCGTAGCAACAAACCAAAACCGAAATTATGAGTTCTGTCTGATTGGCAGTTGGTCGCTTTCAGAAGATAAAAAAATAGAAATGCCGCCTATTTTTTTGCGAAGAGACGCGTCTGGTGGTTTGGTGGTTCCCTTGATTTGAAAAGAGCTCTGTGACGGAGCCGGAACACGACAAAGCCCGGTGGAAATAAGGCTTTACTGTGCGTGCATACTCTGTACTGTGTGTGCGTGACTGCCTTGCTTGGCTTTGCGACATTTTCAACTCAATCTATCTCAGGTTCCCATGGGTGTAGATGCAGTGTTTGTGGAGATAACTTATATCCACTTGATTCAGTGCTTATTGTGTTATTGTGGCCTGTAGGCTACGGGGCTTTCTAATGTCACTGACGGACCGTAAATCAACTCCTCCCCGCTGAGGACCGACACACACGGAGCCACATGCCCACCATCACACATCCTGGACCCCAATGAAGTCCCCTGTGCGCTTGTATGTCCCAGCATCATAAAGTATGACTGGAGAAACCGTCTCTCCAGCAAATATGTTTTCAGACACACCCACTGTTCCACCAGTATAGTAAGACAAACATCTAGCTATACGTATTTGTTTAATAATTCACTTTTTAAACAGTTTTACAAATCTATTAAAAAATGTTATGAGCATTATTAGTTTTTTTCAGTTTTTTTTTCTTTTTTTATTACAATATGAGGACCAATAGTCTCTCCTACCATTTTAGAGTAAAGGGAACCCATTAAATAACAAAGCATAGCCATAATAGCAGCCAGTGCTTGCTTGATTGTCAGCCAGCTTGATTGTCATGGCTGAAAAGGTCACCTCTTTCAGCCGATGCTATGAGGAATGTAGTTACATGTGGCTTGTGTGAATGAGCTCATAATTATGGTACTGTAGTATACGATAGGATTAGAGGTAAATGTTATTAATCCCCCTTGAGCATAATGGCAGCATGCTGCAATAGCAGATTAGCAGATTTACAGTTGAGTCAGAGATTACATTGTTTTTGAGTCTGAGGTGACTCAGAAACAGTAATGATGGTACTGTATAATATAATGGTAGTACTGTTAGTGGTATAGAGTGGAGGTGTTAATGAAAAAATATGGCGGTTCCCAAGGAACGTTTTAGTTTACAGGGCAGATAGCGTTTGATCCTACATCACACCAAATGACTGTAGGTGTACCTTCTACTGTAGGTTCTCCTCAGCTAAACTGTGTGTAACACAGTACAAGTGCGAGCCTTAAGCACGAGTAGGTGAACGAACAGAGCTGATACAGCCACATTAATCACGATATAAACACAGCTGCAAGTAAGGCAGACCACTACAAAAGACACATTACTTCTTCTCATCTGACCTACCATTTACATGTGATCACACACCTGATCACACAAGTCAAACAATATATAAGCCAGGGACTTAAATATATCTGATCTGCTCCTCTCCATCCATATTCATTGTCTTCCCTTATCCATATTCCATTGGAACAGGAGGTCTCACAATCTCCCATACCTTGGAATAGTCAGCAATAGAAAGGTCAGTGGGAGTTTGATATACTGTAAATTAATCTAGAGCAAATATTTTAATTCAATCATTAACCCCTACTGTATGTCAAACTGCTTCCCAATATATGTATAGTGGCATCAAAAAGAGATACATTGTGATATACAGTGTTAAGTCACACTGTTTACACTTTTATGTTTAATGTTAACCGTGTCTCATTCAACTGAGGCATCGCTAATGTCTTCTACTAATGTGTAATGTTATTGCTGTAATGCACAAACAAATCCAGACTGGTGGGAGAGAAAAAAATATATATAACAGAAGCCTAGTTTGTCACACCTTAACACCGGCTTATAGCTGAGATACGGTATGTCAAAATGACACGGTGAGGATTTGATGCCATGTTTTTTCAGCAACAACACAAATACCACCAGGCTAAAACAAACAGCGCAAAATTGCCGGCTCAGTCACAGGCTTTAACCTGCGCCAGGTACCGGTGGCTAAAGGGATGGACAAGCCCTGCCTCGTCGTGAGGAAAACAAACCAACAAACATAACATGCCCACTGCCCTCGTGGTGACTGGCTGAAGATCTGCCTATAGTCCTCCTAGCTTCAGCTTTACACACTGTGTAAACTGTGCTTTAAAAAAAGCAATCAATCAATTAACAAATGTTCAACAAGTTTGCATTTCATATTTAAGTAAAATTATACAGGAACACCTTCTTTTACCCAAATAAAATGCTGGGTATATATTTACGCCTCAAGGTATGAAACAGCGTGAATAATAAGTTGATGGCCATTGGTTGAATGCAAAGAGCAGTATCCATCTACACAGTATGTATTTGTCTTGCATTACCACACTGAATCATGCCCTCACCGTTAACAGCTAACATTGTGCTCCTTTTCCTAATAACAGGCATCGCTGTGTTATTCAATAAAATATAATGCTCTGTTTATTTTCTGTCAATTATAATGACCCTATAGATACACAAACACACACACAGCACCCTACATCTGGTGCTTGAGTGAGTCATAACTACTTGCTGTCAGCGGTGACTTGTCTTGTACTTAAGTGCCAACACTGCCTGGTAACTGCCAACTCTGCCTGAGAACCTTAGCGGAGTGTTCCGTCTCACGGGCGGCTCACACCACAGCCATGCGACGCGTGTCACACACTGCCCCCTACCACAATTAGGAAGAGTGCGCCCACCGCAGGTGTCAGCAGGTGTTCTGCGCTTCAGTAACCAGCGCATGACAAAGACCCCGCCGTGTTAGACATTTACCTATCGTCACGTACTGTAGACACAGGCGCACATGGAGATATGCTGTATTAAAGCTACATTGGAGAGTAAACAATACAGAAGAATTGGCAGTTAACTCTAATACACTCAAAAATCTGTTTCGTGTGGCAAACCTGGAATATGTGATGCATTAACTAGTTGCCACAATATTCATCTGCTGTTGCCTCATTCAAATGTTGGGGGTGTTAGAATGTGCGTGCTTAACTCAGTGAGAACTTGGTATTAATGTCCCTCTGTGAAAGCATTGCTAAGAAGGTGGATGCTTCATCTGGGCTTCAAGGCTAGTTTTCTTGTGAGCTTTGCCTGCAATGTTATTTTCTGATGTGCCTATCTTATTGACTATGCCTGTCTAGTATTGTACTCAGTGGCAATCACATGTCATTTAATGGGATTTAATGCACCTTTTGGGATGTAGTAAAATCACACTAGCTTCTGGCTCTTGTTAAGCTGGAAGATTCTAGAAAACTGTCAAAGTTCAAGATGTGCGCGCGGGTGTGTGTGTGGCTGCATCGCTGCCTTGTGGAAAACAAGGCATAGAACCAAAGATGGCAATGTGATTCTTATAGTCGGTGTGATCAAAGCGTGTATATGAGTGAGAGGAAGAGAGAGCCACTTGCGCGGTGTTTTGCATCCGTGTGTGCACGCATGTGAGTGATCAAAGCCCTGACGTGTGAAGGGGTTTCCATAAGGCTGACACCTGAGCCTAAAGCAGCGCCACTGGGGTATTGTGGGTAGATCAAGACCTCCGGACCTAAGGGAGCTTAGCAACATTAAATCCAAGGGGATGTCAATTGATATCAGAGCATAGGATCAGGAGCAGGATTACATTGATGATTAATAAAGAGAAGGAGATGTGGAGGAGTACACATTATTAGACCCTGCCCCTCACCCTAACACAGACACAGGACAGTAAACACGCGCCAGGTATATGGACTAATGTGCAGAGCAGCTGCTCAGTAATGCTGCGCAGCTGCGGAAAACCATAAACTGTCTTCCTTGCTCAATGTAGTTAAAAAACACCTGATGTCGCCTTTTGTGCATTCATAGTCATTATAGCTGTACAAAAGCTGATGAAGACGATGGGGTAAAGAGGGCAGGTTGAGAAGAGTGAGGACTGACACGAGTGAAAATATGAACTTGGAAAACAAAAACATCCTGTTTTGCTTATTTGACTTCTTTCATTTAAAGCACAG
Organism: Forbesichthys agassizii; assembly: GCA_026546735.1. Classification (NCBI taxonomy): domain Eukaryota; kingdom Metazoa; phylum Chordata; class Actinopteri; order Percopsiformes; family Amblyopsidae; genus Forbesichthys; species Forbesichthys agassizii. The sequence goes on from JAODLL010051117.1 coordinate 11,620, forward strand.
ATTGTATTCAGACTAAAAACAAAGCACAACAAACAAAGGCACGGGGAGGTGAAGATTGGAGAGAAGACGATGATATCATTACGTGTCTGTAGGTTGGTGTGGTATACAGGGAGTCGACATTGACAGATGTTGTGGTTGCTGCTATATTTTATTTACCACTGAACACACACATACACAATTATGCTATTTTCCTTGACTGTTCCAATGTGTAAGCAAACACACACACACACACACACACACAAACACACTGATTTAGGGCTAATAAAGATAGATCAAACTATGTTTTTTCTACCTGCAGAGGGTCAGGAATTGATGCAGGGGATTAATAGGCAGTTAGCTTCCTGGTGTTTACACACTGAGTTTTATGAGAGATAAGCTGTGCACTTTTAAATACGGTATGGTCAGATTGATGAATGTGCATTCCACACTTGACATTGTAGTAGGTGCTAGCGGGTGGCTACGTACTGTAGCCTATCCTGTTATTTAGAGACACTGCAATATGCAATATATTTCAACAGGAAAGTATATTTATATTGGCTATCTGTTTAACGTGTGATTCAGTGGAAAGCAAATACATTAATAAGGTATGATTGTTGTAAAAGAAAGCCTGTGTATATGGTTTGTCTAAACATGTCTTGCTTTATTAATGGACATAAACACATGCAACAATACCATATGTGCACTCTAACATGCCATACGTACCTTACTATACAGTATATCTCCAGGTTTGACCATTATACATACAGTAAATGCGTTTACCAACGGCGACAACTTCAATATTTCACACGATTCACTTCCTGTGTTGAGTGCACTATTGTCATTATCAAACTACATCAAAGTGTTTTAATAAACTCAAATATTAATTTCAGGTATTAAGTTGTACTTGCTCTTTGCCCTCATCCATGTTTATTTGTGTCTTATATACAGTTTTCTCTCTCAAGTGAAGTGAATGAAAAGTTGCCTTGTTGTTCGCCAAGGGGAATGCCATTAAATTGTGAATGCTGTAGTTCACATGGAGGTGAACATCTGTATAACTGCACTGAAAGTAGTAATTGGATACAGTACCTCGCCAACACACACACACACACACACACACACACACACAGCTCTGTACAACATATAACAAAGTGCCATGAGGGACTACATGACATTTTTGGACGCTCTCTTCAAGCCAACAGCTGTGTAGTTGGTATTTCTGGAAAAATAGATACGTCACCGTAAGCACGGTGATACACTACAGATTGTATGTGCTTCCAGCAAAACGCTATGAAGAGTTGAACAGGGTCCTAAGATAGCTAGCATAATGCTTGTCAATGATTAAACTAACAACACTGCAGTGCTGTAACTACTCGGGCTCTTGAGAGTAACATTTTTTAGGCCAACATTATAGCTAGTTAGACTCAGAATCCCACATCAAGTACTTTCCTCTAGATGACTTGAAAGCTTTCCCTGATAAAGGCAGTTTGTGCCACAATCCGTAGGTGCCTATTTTAACCTTGTCATGCATCAGTCATTGGAATAAAGGCTCTTTAACTGTACTTCATTTTTCCTTGAGCGTGCCTTGATTCGCTGTTTTTTTTTTGTGTGTGTGTGTGTCAATGTGCCTGTCAAGTCAGTGTCAAAGATCACCTTTTTGATCTTTGGATTGCGTCAATTAAATCACCCAGGATGCACTTCTCTCCTCTATTATTCTATAATACCAGACTCAAAGTGTGTTTTCTCTCTTTGTCTGTATCCCGTATCTCTCCCGCCCACCGGCTAAATTGAAACACTTTGACAATTTTGTTGATGAGCCTTAAAAATGTACAGCTACATTTCCTCTCTCTATCTCTCTCTCTCTCTCTCTCTCTAGCCCCATGTGGAGGGCAGTATGGTGGATCTGAAGGAGTTGTTTTGTCACCAAACTACCCACTCAACTATACAACAGGACAGACATGTTCCTCTTACATCACTGTGTCCCCCCAATTTGGTAAGTACAGGTCTCAGCTCTGAGTATTTCTTTTTTTATTCCTGAAATTGAAGTCTAAAAACAAAATATACAAATACTGTTTTTGTCTTCTTCAGTGGTTTTTGGGCAGTTTGCTGTGTTCCAGACAGCAATGAATGACTCAGTGGAATTGTTTGATGGTGCCAATCAGAATTCTCGGTTGCTCAGTTCACTGGCCGGGTCACATTCAGGTCTGTCTTCTATTGGTTTATGCTGCTTTCAGTATAACAAATGCAGGTCTCACAGGGTCCTAACAGTGTTATTTTAGAGAGTTTTTTTTATTTTATTTTAAGCCTAATTACAGTTGCACTACTAACTAATCCTAATTATGACTTAACATTTTCAGATAAGAAGTAATCTTTAGTTATCGAAGGAATTGAGATTAACTTTTTTTTTTTTTTTTAATTGTCTGGATAAAAGTGAGTTCCACAGAAGCAAAGCTGTATTGGGAGATATTTATTCCCTGTTGGAGGTGAAATTCGCTCACTGACATTGGCTGAGATTTATTCGTATGCCGTGTATCATGGCCAGGAGGAATGCCGCAGGGTAATCCCACAAGAATTCATGTTGGTTTTCCTAGTCTGCAAAAGCAGACATTTTCTTAAAATGTTGCCCCTAAAGGTTGTTTTTGTTGTTTGTGTTGTACAACTAAAAAAATAAATTAAAAAACAATAAAGATTCTTAATATAACACTGCGAGATAGACTGGCCACTAGAACTTTCATCCATCTTGGGAAATACACTTTAATCAGTCTAGAACTGCTTCCTTCATCGTGGGAATGTGTCTATCAAAACATGGGAATGTCTTGGGAAATTTATAAAAGTATGTATACATTTATTTATTAATTTATTTACTTATTTGGATTTATTTACTTTGCAGAACAATAACCCAACTGTCAAGGTGTGGGGAATGATGTCCTTTTAAGGACAGGCTGAATAGATAGTTTTGCCTCCGAGGAACTAATTAAATCAGTTACTGAAAACCCGTCTGTTGAAATGATATATTACCCTTGTAATATAAACAGCTTTATTTGGCTTTATTTTTGTTTGTTTATATTATTTACAATAATATTTGCCTCTTTTGATTGAAGAGTGTATGTTAATGTAAAAGTATTAGCTGAGGGATTGTACGTTTATGAAGTTGCTGCAGGGAATCCAGGTGCCATTTGGTAACAACAGTAACTATGGAAATTGTTACAATGTTCTGTCACTGCTTTCCCACCAAGTGGTTCAAAAGGAATAAAGCATTGTAGATAATGTGAGATAGCTGCTCATCCCGTTAATATCCTTTTGGCTGTACTTTCTAATTATGATAGGAAGAAAGGAAATTCAAGACTTACACAATAATGCAAATACTGTCATTACCCTGCTGTGCACAACACACACGCACACACATGTTTTGTGTATAATTACAAACCTATGAATTCTAATATGCAGGCTTAAATGAAAAACATATAAACACATACTACAACAGACAATTTCTTTAGACAGGTGCATACACACACACACACACACACAACTTAATGTGGCAGTGCTCCAGATAAACGGCTGATTGCCTGCGCGCACACAAACCTATGCACGCACGCACGCACGGACACCCTGACACAGCTAATGATGGCTCTAAATGTCAGCACCAACGTGCCATGTTTTACTCATTTATCACTGCTACTTCATTTGTGTGTGAGCGCGTGTGTGCGCGTGTGCGTGTCAGTATTTTGTTGCTGCTATTATTATGTGGCCCAGGAAAGGCTAGATAAGAGAATCAATAAACTTGGTCTAGGGCATGAGTTTAAACCAGTATCTGAGGTGCTGTGGCTCATGTAATGTGTTCAGCTGTGCGTGAAACAATGTTGGACTTTACAATGTGACACAGTGTAAACTCAACTGCATATTACTGTATTAATGCAGCTCCGTGCTTCGGTCCAAGTATTCTTTCATTTGACATTGCCAAGATAACAATAGGTCTCTTATTTTTTACTCATTATGTGTAATTATTATGTGTGTAATTACGTGTATAAACTTGGATGTCCTTCACGTTGTATCTATCTTCAGAATTAAGTCATTTGTGTCACTTGACATTCAGGTGAGACGTTGCCGTTGGCTACTTCAAATCAGATCATGTTGCGGTTCAGTGCCAAAAGTGGCCAATCGGCAAGAGGCTTTCATTTTGTCTACCAAGGTAACTTACACACACCTTCAGTAGCTTTCTGACACACCCTCAACTGCACACACACACACACACACACACTCATGCAAACACACACGCATACTCTCAAAAGCTTTCTATTTCACAGTATACTGTATATCAACCAGGCCAGCATCAGAATCTTACTGCCATTAATATTATTACATTTTATACTGCTGTTTGTTTATTGTAGCTGTGCCTCGCACCAGTGACAGCCAGTGCAGCTCAGTCCCAGAGCCTCGTTACGGCAGGCGGATTGGTTCTGAGTTCTCAGCCGGTTCTGTGGTGCGGTTTGAGTGCAGTCCGGGGTATCTGCTAAAGGGGTCCAGTGCCATCCGATGTCAGGCTGTCCCAGGGGCATTGGCACAGTGGAATGCTTCTACCCCAACCTGTACAGGTAAGCCCTTACTGTAGTATCTGACTAGCTGTAGAAGTATTCCCAGATGCGCTGGGTTTATTTTCCTTGTGGACACACGTTTGCAGGAGGCATTTATTCATAGCTGCAAAGCAACATTGGGAGTTATTTTCTAAATAAAGAATATAATCAGTCAGCAGAAGTAATACCACCAATTTTGCACTCCCAGCTGGGTCACATTTCCCAGTTTGGGTAACAATTCTTTGGTGGACATGATGCGAACCTCTCACTCAAATCACTGGCAAAATGAGTATAAAAATATAGATTGCATTTTCACCAAATCGCAACATTTGGCTTCCCATACGTAAATACAGTATCCCAACCATTGCATAAGCATTGGATATATATACAGCAGTACACTGTATATAGTTGAATTCCCTTTAGTTGGAGTTGAGCACCCCTCCTGTCCACTGTACACAGCAACAACAATCCATTTGATCATTTAGCCTTTATGGAGTAACTCAGTGCTGCCTGTAAACCAATATACACCCTCCATTTGCCCTGCATCTAGTTCCCTGCAGTGGTAATCTGACTGAACGCCGTGGTACAATCCTGTCCCCTGGCTATCCAGAGCCATATCCCAACAGCCTCAACTGTCTGTGGAGGATCCATGTGAGTGAGGGGGCTGGAATCCAGGTACGCAAATAAACTGTTGCTGTCAGAGCAAACTCTCGTCTCTACAAAATGTCAGCTTGACATGAAGTTAGAAAAGCCCATTTTTCAGATAAATATGGTGTATTTTTAGCTTCAGTATCCAGAAATGTATGGTCACAAAATGTACACTACCAGAAAATAGTTGCATAAGCCATACATTTAAAAGATAATTCACCCAGCAACAATATACTATAGAAATAGTAAATGTTATATTCTGTTATTATTACAATATTTTCTATTACATTTTTTATGTATTATGTATTTTCTAAAAAGCTTCTCTTATTAACACCCATCCTCTATCGGGTTAGCCTGTTAAAAATATAGCAAGCTCTTCCTCTACAATGTGATAATGTGAAGCATTCTAGTGTTTCACATTACAGTCCGGGAAGAGTTTCTCTGATGGGTAGGGAACCACCGACCAATCATATGGTGTCGACAGCAATTAAGTGCCTGGAAAATCATCCCCAGTGGGTCTTGTTCTGATTGGTTGTGGGTCGTCCAATTGTCTGCAAATGATTTGATTGACACTTATTGGCACCGACTGCTTGACAGCTCCCAGGTTGTAAAGCAGAGCAAATCGTAGAGGCGGAGCTTGCACAATCAAATCAAGTCTACACCAGGCTCCGATGCAGCTGTGATGTTGTGTGAAAGTGTGCATGTATTATCAGCATGACACCAAGTATCCAAAAGCCTGCTGCCTCTCATCCTACACATCTATATGTGCCTGCTGTGTTCCAGGAAGCTATCTTGGTTAATTAATAGGTTTTGTAAATTGTTTTTGGTTCAGATTCAGGTGATGACATTTGCTACAGAGCACAACTGGGATTCTCTGGAGATTTACGATGGCGGAGACATGACAGCTCCTAAATTAGGATCATTTTCTGGTACGACAGCATGTGTGCGCGTGCGCACGCACACACACACACACACGCATGCACCCAGCACCCACAAACACGTAACCGTTTACACACAATGGAGAGCTCTATGACGGATGAGATATGACAGCTTCTAAACTATAGATACTTTCTCTGTGTGTGCCACGTGCCACACACGCGTGTGCGCACGCACACACGCACGCGCGCCATCCTGCCTGTGATGGATGAGGTGTGACAGCTCCTGAAGTATACATGGCCAGAGACACGTGGACACCAGCGCACCCAGACAAAACATCCGCGAGTGATACCATCAGCTGCCATCATTTTCATATGTAAATAAACAGCGACGGCACATCTCCTTTCATTACCAAGCAGACAGTGAGATGAGGAAGATGGGGGGGGCAGAAACAAAGGGGATGTATTGGGCAAAGAGGTAGAGAGACCAAAGAGATCAAGAGAAGAGATCGGGGGGGATCTAGGATGGTTTAACCTTTCACAATTTCCCAGCAGAGCTTTCCCTATGACCCACCCCGAGCATATTCCTGTCACACGCCTGTCACACGCCTGTCACACGCAGAAAGCACACCTCCCGTTGGGACGACACACAAACCTCTGCGCGCGCCGCCACAGTTACGCGCGCTCACGCACGCACACAGTCGTGCATGTACACATTTAAAGTAACGCTGCTCTTTACCTGGTGGAAACACTTGGGAGCTGCCCAGAACAACCACAGCAGCCTCCTGCTGTTGTCCGCTGACCAGCTGGAACAGCGCGGTCAGGAGGTGGCTGGGCTAAGTGCCGGCCACGTGCCCGCTACGTTGCTGGCTGTAAGCAGACAGGGTCTTCCTCACAAACGTGGCGCTCCACCGTGCACCCATGCGGCGCACACGGGGAGGAGGCATCTTATAAATCTTAATCTCCACCTGCCCTTGCGGTCACATCTTAATTTATAATGCCCGTGGTTATTGTTATTCACCGCAGCATTCAGCCTGCCCTGATTCTTTGGCTTTTATCAAATTGTACTAAGCACAATAGGATGATGTAATGAGTGGAAATACCTCAGGGCCTCTAGCTAGTGTCCGCCCCAATGTGTCCTTGACCAACATTCAGTATTGATCCTAGGGCACTGGAGGACATAGAGGGGCATTGAGGGGAACGAAAAACAATATTTACACACAGGATTACATGTACAGTTGTGTATTTGGTTCCCATTGCATCACATGTTCTCATTTATTTATTTCGGTAATTGAGAGCCAAAGCTCAGGACCTGTTGAGATGTCAGCCTTTTTCAATATGTATGTCTGTTGCTATAGGAACCACTGCTCCCGCCCTTCTCAACTCCACATCCAATCAGCTGCTCCTGCACTTCCAGAGTGACATCAGCGTGGTGGCAGCAGGTTTTCACCTGGAGTATAAGAGTAAGTCTTTTTAAGAGAAGTGACTTTGTTATCTTTCATCAGTACACTGAACCAGTATGGCCCTAGGCACATACCTACAATACACACACACACACACAAATATATGTATGTGTGTGTGTGTGTGTGTGTGTGTGTGTGTGTGTGTGTGTATATATATATATATATATATGTATGTGTATGTGTGTGTGTGTGTGTGTGTGTGTGTGTGTGTGTGTAT
>JAODLL010051128.1:0-19368 GCA_026546735.1 Forbesichthys agassizii
GAAGGAAGGCACAGTCACTTCTATGACTAGACTGGCACTGGTCAATGCCATCTACTTCAAAGGGAACTGGCTCAACCCATTTAATGAGGCAGATACTAAAGAGATGCCCTTTAAACTAAACCAGGTACCATCTGAGCTCATCTTTGCTTCATTAATGTATTGATGAGATACAGTTAAGGAGCACACAAGATACACAATGCACAAATGATACTGTGGTCATCTTAGAATTGTTATATATATATATATATATATATATATATATATATATATAATACACTGGATATTAATATACTGTGTGTGTGTGTGTGTAATGTTCATGTAATGAACTGTGACAGAATGAGAGTAAGCCAGTACAGATGATGTACCAGAAGAAGGAGCTGCCATTCCGATACATCCATGAATATGGTCTGAAGATCTTGGAGCTGCCTTACATAGCTGAGGAGCTCAGTATGGTCATTCTGCTCCCAGATGAGACCACTGACGGCTCCAACCCACTGCTCAAGGTACTGCATTACAGTCATATAATAAGACAAGAATAGCATTCTATTTGCATTGATAATCCTTGATTGATGAGCCACTGTGTTAAAAATACATATTTTAATAGAGCAAAAATAGTGTTTTTCTCTTAAAAGTATTTGTGATTTGGTATTGTGGGTAGTATTTCCCACCCCAACCCATGAGACAATACATTCCCATTTATCAAACATGACATTGATTAATGTTTAGCTGTAGCAAGGCAAAAAATCAAAGTGAGATTTGAAGTGCTGCTTTTTGATAAGTGGAAAGGTTATCTCACCATTAAACCTAGCAGAACAGGGCTAACTGTAACTGTATGTATTTGTGTGCCTACCTGTACTGTAGTTGGAGAAGGAGCTGACACAGCAGAAACTGGATGAATGGAGCAACAGAGACAAAATGGTCAGTTGGTGGGAAGTCATAGTTAATGTGCCCAAGTTTAAGCTGGAAGAGGAATACAAGCTGAATGAGCCCCTGGCTAAGCTTGGTATGACAGACGTGTTCTGTGATGGGAAGGCCGACCTGACAGGGATGAACGGCCAGGGAGGACTGTTTCTGTCTACGGTGGCCCACAAGGCCTTTTTGGAGGTCAACGAGGAGGGAACAGAGGCTGCTGCTGCCACGGGTTGTTTGATAGTTCCCATGTGTCTTCCACAAGTGGAGAACTTCACAGCAGACCACCCGTTCTTGTTCTTCATTAGGCACAAGAAGAGCAAGTCCATTCTATTCCTGGGCAGGTTCTGCTGTCCTCAGTGAATGAAGTGAAAGAGTTGTAGAAAATGTAACTAAATTCACCATGTCAAGGAAATGTTTGACTTTAGGAATTGTGTGTTTTCTGTCTTTCATATTTTTTTATAATATTGAAACCTGTTAGAAATCTGCAAGGCACTGAATGAGGTAGCTAGCTGAGCTAAACAAGTTGAGTTTACATATGTAAAGGTATTACATGGTATGTGCAATGCATAAGGCCTGCTACCCAACCCTGCTGCATACAGGTAGTACTGCGTGCATAGAACGTGTGTACAAACACTGAAAACGATATAGGCTAGGCTATGGAATAAAAAATAGTACTGTACCTGTGAATCACAATTTGTAATTCTAAAAATGATTTGTAACTCTAGAAATAATTTACACCTTTAGAAAGATTTGCCTACAGTAATATCTGTACCCGTAGAAAAGATGTGAATGTGTACACATGTTAAATAGTAAATGGACTGCACTTGTATAGCGCTTTTATCCAAATCGCTTTACAGTATTTTGCCTCACATTCACCCATTCACACACACATTCATACACCGATTGTGATTGCTGCAACCACTAAGAGCAGTGGTTATTAGGAAATTATTTATGTGAAAGTTATTTCTACATTTACAAATCATTTGTCCTCTGTCATAAAACATATAATGTAAAAGGCTATCAGGGTAATTAATTATATATATATATATATATATATATATAAAATTACCCTAAAGTAGCCAAAAGAAAGTCACATAAATAATCAACTTATCTTTTTTATTTTATTTATTTTATTATCATTATTTTATGAATAATCAACTAGTGTGAGGAAGAAAATATTGACAGTTTCTCCAGGCTGTAAGTCCTATTTAAAATATGGTGTGCCTATCATAAAAAACATGGCATAAAAATATAAAGTTACATACATTATTAATATAATATCGTTATCAACACAACCCTTGCGTTCTAATTTGTGGGTCTTATTCTGAAAGCTGAGGCCGGATGTGTATCTTTTATAATTGGGGGTGCATTTTCGACAAGGATACGTGTGCACAGTAGATTACAGTGGTAAGTAACAACTATTTACTTACGGTAAGTAACAACTATTTACTTACATATTACTTACATTAAACATATTGTGACAGTTGCAGCACCACACAGCAAACAAGTAAACAAAATAACATGTATTATGCCAACACGGATTTGTTTATAACTGAGTTGAACGAAGCCATGCCGTAAAGTACCGGTACGGTAATGTAACGGGATCTACTCGTTAGCATTTCGCATATTGTTGTCATAACAACCACATATAGTATACCTACCATGGCTGTGTTTCTGAAAAAGTACAAGACCACATTCATCTAGAATACGGTAGTCGGTCTATGAAATTGTATTTAGAAATCAGATCTTACATGTATTGGTTTTTACCGTAGTATAAAGTGTTGGCGGCTACTCAGTACAGTATATTTGCATGCTAACAAATAACATATTAGCATGTAAGTATCTAACTTTCCGTTTAATTTTGTGTTTTACCATTAGGATAGCGGTGCATATTATTAAACTGCTATTAGCTGTAGTGTACGGTACTGTTATCAAATCCCCACGCTTAGCAGCGACATCTTGAGGCTGCTTGGCTTGTGATATACACTGAATTATACGATTCTACAATAAAAGCCTGTGTTCTTGCCATTTACCTATAGATAAAATTACCCAGTTGTTCTAAATGATGTTCCATTAACTATGAATGCTTTTCAACCCATTTAATATTTTCATGTTTGTATGCAGAATGTATTGTATGTGTGCAGATGGACTGTTCAGCGACTCCCATAGGTCCAGTTAGGGTGCTGGTGACAGGAGGCTCAGGCTTGGTAGGAAGTGCCATTCACCATGTGGTCAAAGAAGAGAGCACAGCCAGAGAGGGAGAGGAGTGGATTTTTCTCTCCTCTAAAGATGCAAACCTCATGTGAGAAGTTGAGCCCACTGACTTCAGTTGGTGACACCATTAAAGCCAGTTCATAATGTTGAGATATGTGTAGACTAACAACCCACAGTACAGTTAACACAATATGAATCCTTCCCCCCTTAGGAACTTGGAGGAGACACGGGCAGTGTTTCAGAAGCACCAGCCAACACATGTCATCCACCTGGCTGCAATGGTGGGAGGTCTTTTCAAGAACATGAGGGTCAACCTGGACTTCTGGGTAGGATCATGTCACAATAGGGGAACATAATGGAGCATTACATTTCCAAACTGGAACGCTTACTGAAGTCAAAATCTTCCATGTTAAGTTGGAGGAACCTCACCAACACATAGTTTAATATTCAAGATAGTAATATAGTAATTTTACACTTCTGTCTGATTTGTGACTTCTTAAATCAGTCGTACACAGAGCATTGTCTATCTGTGGATGTGTTGCTATAGAGTTTGCATGCCAAAAACACGCCGTAATGCGTTGTTATCAACTGGTGCTAACAATGGCTAACCTGACTAGCGGTTTTACCACTTGTTAAGTAGAGAACTGCCCTTGTAAACTCAGGGCACTCAGGGCCAGTTCCAACCTCTGACTTCAAAGTTAAATGGAAAGCACCATAAATGAGCAGTGTTCCCACTGTTTGATCAGTGAAACATGCATTTGAAAGGTGTCTTTATCAACAGTATTCCAGATGTATTGTAAATGATTACTTACCAGTTTATCCATCCCTCTCAGAGAAACAATATCCACATCAATGACAATGTGCTGCAGGCAGCACATGAAGTGTCTGCGGTCAAGGTGGTGTCTTGTCTTTCCACCTGCATCTTCCCTGACAAGACCACCTACCCCATTGATGAGACCATGGTGAGTCTGGCGTAGGGGCAGGGCTGGTGCCTCTGGCTGCTGGTCTGTATAGCGGCTCACTGACTTTCTGTTGATCTCTTCATACCAGATCCATAATGGCCCACCACACGACTCCAACTTTGGCTATTCCTATGCAAAGAGAATGATTGATGTATATAACAGGTACGCTTCCTGTCTTCATGTTCATTCCTTTTAATAAAGTGGATATTGTAGGGTGTGTTGAGACCCCTGCATTAGGTCGCAATATGACGTCAGGGGAGATGATTCAAACCATTTCTAAATTATTTTGTAGTTTAATTAATACGCTCCTTTGTGAGGGTCGGAGTTCACCTGGTTTGCATATATCATAGTATGTTTTCCAATGACTTTGTGTATGATTTAGGGCCTATTTTCAGAAATACGGGTGGTGCTACACAGCAGTGATTCCTACTAATGTGTTTGGTCCTGGTGACAACTTCAGTATAGAAGATGGCCACGTATTGCCAGGCCTCATACACAAAACATACGTCGCTAAACGTAAGTAGACATAATTGTTTATTACCAAACAGTAGCACACATACTGTAGGACATTGGAGTCGAGCCTTAAAGGAACTCTGTATGATTTTGTCTGCCACTAGATGGCACACTAAGCACCAGCATCTCAGACCAAAACAAATGCTTAATGGGCCACACACACAAATGATGAAAAGTTAATTAATTTCCACATATATGTGTATTGCTTTGTTTGCTAGAGGAGGGAAAGCCCCTGGTGGTGTGGGGTTCTGGCACTCCCAGAAGGCAGTTCATCTATTCTTTAGACCTGGCTCGCCTATTCATATGGGTTCTGAGGGAGTATAATGAAGTAGAGCCCATCATACTCTCTGGTGAGCGCTCATATGCAGCAAACATGCTGGGATGAAGTTGTATTGAATGATTCTAAGTGCGACAGCTAAGAAATGTGTTCGCTTTTCTGACCGGTCACAGTTGGGGAAGAAGACGAGGTATCAATCAAAGAGGCAGCAGAGGAGGTTGTGAAGGCACTGGACTTTAAAGGTGAAGTACTGGTATCCTTTTTGTCCAGCAATAAGCAGATATTCACTCCGTTGGGATACAAGCAAGGATACGGTTTTGGACTTAGCTGGCCTAGTAATGCACGTTATGAGTGCTTAGTCGATTCTTACAGTGTTTTACGCTAGCTAGCTAATTTAGCATATGGGGTGTAATGGTAAGGCACTGTCAGAGTTTATAACAGGGTTCCCACTTGTTATGGAAATTCTGGAATATCATGGAATTTTCAAGAGTCTATTCCAGACATGGAATGCCTGGGGGATTTTTTAAAAATTTTTTAGTTGAATCATGGAATATCGGAATTTTCTTTGCATCACATTTCAGTTTTAGTTGCCTTTCATAATAATCTCACTGGATGTGGCATTATATTTTTAGATTAAATTATTGGTCTGAATTTTTATGTGAAATATCCTCACTTAAATTTTCAATTTTTTTATTGGCACAATGCAGAATGTCCCTTTTACACAGATATCATTCTGGTGTCCTGTTCATTATAGGTCATGGATATTCAGATTTTCTGTCAGTGAGAGGCAGGTAATATTTAGGGAATTTGACATTATACTTGGAGTGGGAACCCTGTTATAAGATCAGGGACGCAAATACTTAACAGACAGTCTATGTCTTTATAGCCTTTTCATAGTGCAGTTGTACCAATATGTGTACCCTGTATGTGTATGTACGTAAATGTCTGACACACACAAGGAGAAAGAGGAGAATGATCCACCTTGCACAAAGCCAGGTGTTGATAGTCATTCAGCCTTGATTGTTATGTAGGTGGTTTTCTAGTCCATTTCCTAACAACAAATCGCTGAGGTTGCGGAATACATATGACTGACGGACATCATATGTCTGAAACTGAATTACAGCACAATTACACTTATAATGTATAAGTATATAATAGAGAAGAATATTATATTATATTATAATATAATAAAGAAGAAAAACACTCTACATGAAAGATGTGTATAGGCCAAGGCCTGTATTTCCCATATGAATGTGTCTCAATGTAAACAAACAGTTTCATGCAGAGACATGCTATGTCACATGCATTGTTTTTTTTAGCACCTTTGACTGTTTCTTATGAATTCAGTCAGTCAGACCAAGCCTATGGAAGCAATTCTGGTTGAACTGTGGCAGGAGCAACACTTCACATCCAGCATGTGCTGATTTGTGTAGGATCGATGACTTCGCTACATGATGTTGTGTTAAACTATGTTCATATCATATAAACTACGCACAAAAAAGTAAGGACATTTGTGAACCTTGTGGGATCAGTTTGGGCATGCCATTTGTGCCAGAGTGACCAACACAACCATGTTGGGGACAAACGCTGGTTGAAGAATGGGATGCCATCCCTCAGCAGTGTGACCAGACTGGTGACCAGCATGAGGAGGTGCCAGGGTGTGTATGGTTCATCCACATGCTACTGACACTCCTTTTTGTTAAATAAATACATGGTTAAATTGCCAATATGTCTAGTTTCTTCAGACTTCAATCATCCAACCCACCAAACAAGAGTCAACAGCAAAGAAACAGTTTAGCATTGTAAGGTTTGGGCACAACCCATACTCAGCACTGCTGCTCATCCCACAAATGCATGTAAATAAACAGGCTTTCCAATGGTATAACATTTATTACCAAGAAGCAAATAATCTATCAAACACACATTTCCTTACTTTTGTGTTATGTTTATATATATTATACATTAGCTGACAGCTATTGATGTCCTTGACCAGTGTCCTCCAGTATGACACCAGCAAATCAGATGGCCAGTTCAAGAAAACTGCCAGCAATGCAAAGTTGCTGCGTTACCTTCCCAACTTCACTTTCACCTCCTTTCACCAAGGTGACATGGGCATTGGTTTGTTTTTGGTATGAAATGTTCAAATGTTGCATGGCTTTGCAGCTTGTAATCACTGACTTTTTCTTGCTTACAGCTTTGAAGGACACTTGTGATTGGTTTGTGGCCAACTATGACACAGCCCGCAAGTGAAAGATGTTCCAGACGGATCTGCAGTTAGGAGAACTAGCCATCCGTGACAGGAGCAAGAGAAAACAAGGGTGGGGTCAGTAGAAGTAGTGGGGATTATAGAAATCATTAAGGTGGCTCATCCACCCAGGCTGAGATCTGAACAGTGCAGGCACTGTAAAGATCATGTACCCCCAAGGTTGTCAAGGAGACCAATGAAACACTGGGAAGTTCTAACCCATAATTATACTGGCAGAAGAAAAGGTTAGTTGGGTTCTTAAGCTTGGATCAATGCAGTTAGTGTAAATCAAGACATATATACACACTTCAGATTACAGTAGAATTGTCCATTTCATTATCTCAGCCTCTATAGCAAACCTCTGCAAAGTCAAGACCAAGATGCAGCAATTCTATCCCACCCACCATACAAAATTATTTGATGAGCTGTGTAGAACAACTATATTTACTGCTGCGCATTAACACATTGTATAGAGTACGGAAATGTTATGAAAATGGTGTAGAAATAAGCATTAATGTAATTATGCAAGTTAACAAAGTTAGCTTTGTTGGGTTTAGAAAACTTTAGCATGTTTATTAAAAATGTAATGTAGCCCAGTGTTTTCAATGGTGTAAGGGTCACAGGCCACCATATGCTTAATGCATTTGAGCATTAAATGAGAGCTCATTACACTATTATGATTTGAAAATCACATTGTATGCATGCGCAAAAAAAAAAAAGTTATAGAGGCACTGAGCTGTATGAAGCTATACAGCTCTATAAAGGTTGTGATACATTCCACCTGCAGCCATCAGAATGTTCTGTTACAAGTAGCCATTAATCTGATGATCCTATGAAATATCTGTCCTTAAAACAACTTTACACCTGCCCATTTCTCCGACATCCAGCCTTGGCTTTGTTTGAATACTTTAATGTAAACATTAAAACAGATGCCATAAATAATTAAGAACAATTTATATCATACATTTTTTTTTAAATAAAAAAACACCACATCCATTATGCAGGTGCAATGCTTAGTTTTCCACAAATAGTGTTACCATGTAGCAAAAGTACAGTAAAAAGTAGAAACAGCAGGTTTTAGCTCAAATGACTAGCTCAAGTTTTAAAACATGACATAGCAAGACTTCTCTCCAGGACTACATGAAACCAGAGCCAGAATCCAAGAAAGGCCATTCAGATGTGCATGTAGGAGGTGGAGCTTCCTTCGTGAATTCTGCAGTACTCTTGTCCTGGGACAGCTCTCTTCTTACAAGCCTTCCCAGTCTTTGTTACACCACTGCACAACTGACGGCCAGACAAAGAGCTGCCACAGGGAAATGTGAGAAGCACAGTATGATTAGTTATAAATTAAAACTACAGTTACGGTGAACAACCCGTTTGGTAGCAAGTCAAACTTGTCTGATATGAGACAAATAAACATAGAATTAGTTTTGAGTTCATTTAAAATTCTGTTTTACTGCAAACACAAGCAATCCACTTTGGAAATTAAATGGCAAACTGACCTGTTGCTGGTTACAGATTGATTAGGACTTGCACTTCTAGAGTCATTCATACTGTCAAAAACACCCCCCAAATTCCTCAGGGCAATATCTTCAGCCTTGGAAAAGAAATATATACACACATTTTTATAGAAGCTGGAATATATTCAGCTACAGTCTAAATACATGCTGTGCTACATATTATGGTCACCACAGAGAGGCCAGGTCGTCTTGAGTGCCTGGGTGTGGATTGATTGGGGGTGTCCTTTATGGGCACAAATCTGTCCAACAACGGGTCGCTTTGGCAAAAGGCCTGTGCATATATACCTGGGTCACCTGTATACAAAATGACAGAGCATAGTCATTTTCATGGATTCATGCTTTTACTGAAAGAGACAACCCAATGAGTCCTTACCAAATATGACGCTGTCCTCATCCATGTAACCCTCCTGCTCACCTCTGAAGCACAGTAGTATTGTTACACCACAAATATGGAAATGTCAGTCCACAAGACCGTCTGACCCAATAGGCTTACCCTATTGGAGTAGAGGGTGGAACCATGTGGTGGTTATATGGCTTCTGTCGTTTTCCTGGTTCCTCCATTTTACATGGTGGTAGTGGTAGAGACTTTGCTGACTTATGTGTGATGCAGGAACACGCCCACAGCAGCTGCCTGGCAAACCAATGACCTGCGCACACACAGGCGTTCAGTCAAACAAGCTTGTCCAGCCACCACCCTCCTGGCCTGTAGAGCATTAAAGTCATACCCAGAGAGAGCGTGACCAGCAGCATGCTTAAAGCGGTCAGGTCCAGCGCCGGCTGCTGGTTGATCTGCGCTACTGTGTTGAGTGGCACGGTCAGGAGCAGCACGGCCCTCGAGAACAGTGGACACTGCAGGAAGGCCAGCAGGACGGCGCACAGCAGGAAATAACTCGTGTGCACAATACACGTCCACATGGCAGTCAGGCTCATACCTGTCAGTGAGGCGGCCATGAAGTCACATGATGCAAAAAGAACTGGTCTAATCAGTGAACAACCACTAAACAGCAAGCCTTACGCAGATACTGTGCACGTATAATCATGACATTTGTATCCACACAGTACTTCAATATGCGCCTGCTGTAACGGTTCAGCATCAGTGTAGCGCTGGTTTGATATTCATACAAAAGCAGGTTGATCCTAAGGCGCGTGAAATAGCTCAGAGCATCACTGCCCACAAGCTCCCTTAGACGTAGTAGAGGTGGGCATGAGGCTCACCTGCCCAGCCCAGATAGCTCTGGATCACGTGAAGCCTCTCCTCAATGCGGCCTTGCATGTTGTCCACGCAGCGCAGCAGAAAGCCCAGCGTGCCGTTCATGCGCTCCAGCTTGCTCATTACGTCAGTGTAGTACTGTGCCATCTGACCCTGGTACTGGAGGAAGCCCACCATGCTGTGGTCTGGGCCACCCGTGGCCAGCAGAGTTAGAAACAGTAGATGGAGACAAACTCACGCGTGTTCAATTGGCCTCTTTCCACGTACCTATTTTATGGTAGATGTCCTGAGCCCGGTCTCTGACGTCAGACAGATCTTGAACAATAGCCTTGTGGCTTTCCTGCACCTCAGAGCCCTGGTCCTTCAACTGCTCGCTCACATTCTCTATAGGAATCCATAAAAGACAGGAGTATTGGGATGACAGGTTTCAATCCTGAGCCCACTCCAAGACACAGTGCCAATACATCCAAGATGTCAGGGTTGGCCCTCTAAACAAACAGCATGTACCTACGAGCCTGTCACACACACACACACTTAAGCCTTACTAGATTGTTAAATTACACTGCAAAACCTGGACCATCATGATGTATTTGACATGACAGAAACCACTATGTTGCTTGCAGTTGTGAGGATTTGCATTTTGTAACATTGTATCAAACCCCAGTACAAGTGTTGCATCTCCACCTAGTGGTGAAATATCAGCATCGCATTATACACCTGTTACCAAGCAAACTTTATTCACACGCACAAAAATGACCAATTAGACTGCAAGGTGACAGTCCTCACCCATTCTCTGTGTAATGCCCTGGATGAGCTGTGCTACCAGCTGCTGGCCAGAGGCAATGAGGGCCTTCTCCTGGCCCAGCTGCTCCAGGTTGTTCTTCATGGAGTTCTCCAGTTGGCCCTGGCCCTCCCACAGATGCTCCTGCTGGGCCTGTAGAGCGCTGTGACCCTGCAGCAGCTTGTCCAGGGAGGCTGCAGTCAGCTCCTTCAGCTCCACTTGGCCCTCCTGTGTGTGCGTGTGTGTGTGGGGGAAGGCGAGGGTTAGCATTTGAAACAAGGTGCACACACCGTACGTGTTGACGAAGCATTACCGACTTTGAGGTCTTGCATAGCGTCTAGTTGGCTGGTGGCCGTGGAGATGAGGGCGTTGACTGTGAGCTCTGCCCGCCGACGGAAATGCTGCTGGCGCGTGGCGTAGCACACGGAGCGTGCTCGGTTGCTCACTATGTGGTACGCATTCCACGTGTCTGCATCCATGTCCGCTGTGCACTGCTTAATGGTCTGAGAAGACAGAAGGAGACAGATTTTAATGTGGCTTTAGTCACTTCTGGGTAACAGCTGTTCCTTAATATGGACCATGCGCTTGCCATTTCCTCTGTACACGGGTAGGTCCTGCGCCCTTCAATTTGGGCTTGGCAGTTGAACAGCACCACTCCGAGTTTGGCCAGCTGCTCTTCTGACAGGCTCTCACAGGTTGACTTCAACTTAGCCACCACCTAGCAGAGAGCAGGTATTGAAACGTTATGGTCAGATATTGCAAGCCAAATTCAACAAATATCTCCTCGCATTTCGCTAGCTCACCATTCTCTATGCATGTTAAAAAAAGAACCAGATACTTGTACACAGCTCTGGCTCCATAAACATAAAGCCGTTGCGCTACTCTTTGCTTCACAATGCATTTCGACTTGTGAGGTGCCGCCACCACGGAAGACCGCGGAGCAATACAGTTTTGATTTGAACTCAAAATTAGCAAGACTTACTGACACTGCTTTTAATAGCAAGGTAAAAGGTCCAAACAATAGCTTGGCAGTGTGCAGACTGGTACCTACCCTATAATGGCAACTGTCCAAAGGGCTAAGGTCCATCTGCTTGGCCTCTGCCAAGAATTTCTCATCAATGACGGTCATTTCAAATGCAGGGGCATCTTTTGCACTTGGTTCTGGGCTCGACGGTGGAATCACTGCTGGAGGAGTCTCCTTTTGTCTCAGCCAGTCAAATAACCCACTGACCGCAGGACACTGTGCAGCCAGGACACTTATTAACAGTAACTGGCAGAGCAAACACAGAGTCATCTGAAGAAAAAAAATACATTTTTGGAAAAAATTAAAGTTAGTTAGAACAAGATACCTGGCGACTTTGTACAGTGAAAATTTGATTTCTTGGTTCTAAATGCGACATACAGCCTTTAGTGGTCCACTTAATGTTTTGAAGATTATAATCTATATTTTAAAGTATATTATTTAGTAATAAATGAATGTGCATTCAACAATCCGTAGACGTCGCCTGACCATTTTGTTGACTGGTGATGCTTTAAGCCTTCAATGCAGCCATCTTTTGTCCAGATTTGTTTTGTGGGCCATTTGTCTTGATCAAGTGATGATTATGCTAAGTTTAATTGAGCCAGATCAAGTGATTGATATATAGCAGACATTCCACTTTTTATGTGGGGTCCTTACTCTGCTGCAAGTTTAGCACCATCCATACTAGGACTCTTGGGGATTTGGTAAGACTTTTAACCCTGGTGCTGTTGTCAAGTCACTTAATATTGACCTTGCACATAAAATTAGCTATTCATCACTTTATATCCAATGTTGCCTACTGAACTTGGGAGTACACGTTAAAACCAAACAACGTGTACTGGATAAACATGGGTCTGACTGTAAACAAAGACCTGGCTCTGTCCGGGCATGTCTACGACACCCTCATGACAGGAGGACCAATTGCGACTATACAGAACGAGAATTCGTTGTTTTTAAAATCACATATTAACATCAGAAAACACACCACCCTGTTCAATAAAATGTAGGCCTATGCATAATAATATTTTGCAGCAATACCTTTTTTTGCAGAGCCTAAATACGTGCCGCTGAATACTGATGGCATTAAAATAACTCGGTACGGGCACCTTCATTATAGCATGCATATAAAAAACATTAAATATACAACACTACCTTTATTGCCAATTCTAGCGACGATCCTTTCATAGAAAGAGGTGCATGCCACAAACTCCCAGGATCCGCAGCTGTTAAAAAGAAGCAGCTAATTTTGTAAAGCCATCAGTTACCCCGCCCCTTGATGGTGACTGCGCAAGCCAATCAAATTATTGTAGGGTGCGTTCGGTAAACATAACGTTAATTGCTGTTTAACACTTTCCCTGCATTCAGGATGGTATAACGTTTGCTACATGTTCAATGAACCGGACAGCAGTAGACTGAACAGAAAGTTACAATGACAAAGCGATCGTTTATGTTTTAGTCTACTGCTTTAGATTGTTGTGTTATACAATACAGCATAGTAGAACCAACTCATATCATGCTGTGTCCACATATTCCGATTTAGAATTTAATGCGTTTCATATCAGAATGAGACGGCATACAAGTTGGAATAAATTGGATAATATAAATTGGAAAGAATATGTAATAAAAGCAACATTTTGTTTGTAGGCTACTTTAGTGACTGACGAAGATGACATAAAATACGTATAAAACACCCAGATATGTGGCTACACTTCCTACACGTCACAGCCAATTAAAAGCAGCACACGTCTATAAAAGTAGTTTAATAACGTTTTGAACGTTTTCGAGGAATGTGTCATTAAAAAATTGACCGTTCAGAAGGTCACTAAACACACCTTTTATTTAGGCTACTGGTCGACACCATTTCCTCAAAAACAGTATTGAACTACTTTCTAAGACATATCTGGTGTTAATTTCGGTGTGGTGTTGTTCAATGAGTATAGACTATTAAAAGTAAAGCTAAATATTGGTAATTTGGATCTGAAAACGGTGTTCCCCGTTATGCTACTCTTTCCTGGTTGCGATATTCCCACACAATGATGTGAAACGGTGGGGGCCTTTCAGTGTACATCTAACGTGTCATAAAGTACCAAATAAATTATTTGAACGTTCAGAACTGTCAGTCCACTGAACGCACCCAGAAACGTTGGAGCGTTGTTGTGTTCAACGCACCGCCGTTGCGAGGGCTTTTGGCTAAACTGCTCACTGCCTTTATAATAAGGTGGTTTGCATACACGTCTCTGTTGATTGGGTAGCACTCCTCTGACACACGTGAGGAAACGAACATTAAAGCTTGCTGCACACCGTTTCGATTAAACTGGTCGTAGCAAAAGGTTAACCGTTTTCAGATTGAACGCGCCCCATGTTTGCACTGCGCCCGTGCATCTGTGGCGTGTTCTGATATAACTGGGACAGTTTAGGAAGACACTCTGCTTCATCAGTGCAAATCGTCGTACGTATCTCAAATTAAACAGGTGAACAAATACACACACACACGTGTAATACATACTAAGAGCCGTTGCATTTACTAAAATCCTTACTGTCCTATGCGCAATCATTTAGAAGTTTGATAAACTCCGGGTAACATTATGGTTGTCCAGTCAAAAAACACGTGCATTGTATTTCAATAATCTCTCCCTATATTATTTTCCAGCTAACGTTGGCTAGATGCGCTAGCTATCAGGTTTGGAGTTTGTTGTCTGTATGTATTTTTGGAGATGTTATTCATACTTAAGAAACCCTTTTGGACACAGCTGGACGGATCGCAGATGTTAACGGCGGCGGCGGCGGCAGCAGCAGAGATCGGGTTTTTAACTCTGACTGCTAGAGGCTAGCAAGATACAGTACAGTACCTCAAGATACCTAGATATCTGCGCATCGATTTGTCTGCTGATCTGAGGGTTATCCCCTCTACAGTAGCTTTAGCTACTCTTCCAGAATAATGGATGAATCTGCCATTAAGAAACAAAACTGGGACGTGAATGAGACAGAGCTGTTTCTGGAAATTCTCAAAGATCTTGACATGAAGAAATGCTTAGACGGGAGGAAAGTTAGGAACAACAAACTCTTCAAGGTGGCACAAATAAGAATGACTTCGGCCGGCTACCAGAGATCAGTGGATCAGTTAAAAATTCGATGGAAAGTTCTCAAAAGTGCATATTATAAATACAAGCGACAACCCCAGTCCAACGCCGCTTCCAAAATACAGGGTTGGTGGCGTTATGAGAAAACGATGATTGCGATCATGGAATCTAGGCATACCCTAGTAGGAACTGTAGTCCATACTGATAAAATTGACGACGTGACAGAGGACTCTGAAGGCGAAACATCTGTGCTGCTTTGGCCTCAGCCCTGCCAGGAGAACTCCCGTCTGAAACTGGATTTGATTGTAGGAGTGATAAGATGTGCGGTGTAAAATGGGGCAAAACAGTTTGGTTTTATTATTAATACTATCAGTTTGGGATGTCACATATCCCTTTAAGACAAAAACGAAGCCTAAAGTTAACCGACGAGACCTATGCGATGTACATGATCAGAATGTAATGTTGCACTTCATGCCACTCAACGTTTGCCCTTTCTCCTGTAGATTAAAGCTGACCCAGAGATGGATTCACCGCTAAGGATTGGTTTTATTGGTGCAGGAAACATGGCTTATGGAATTGCAAAGGGCATCTTGTCAGGTACATTGTGAGAGAGGAGTGAAGCAAGGAAAATATGTAACTGAAGGAAGCTGACTCTCTGTTATGGTTTCAGGTGATGTTTTACCCACAAGTGTCAAAGTGAGTGCTCCATCTTCGAGGAACTTCAGCAGATTTCAGGTATTTATTTCCTCCCTTCAAAATAGATATACCAGCTGGTTTGCA
This sequence comes from Forbesichthys agassizii, assembly GCA_026546735.1. Lineage (NCBI taxonomy): Eukaryota > Metazoa > Chordata > Actinopteri > Percopsiformes > Amblyopsidae > Forbesichthys > Forbesichthys agassizii. The sequence goes on from JAODLL010051128.1 coordinate 15,516, forward strand.
ACACAAACATCCATTGAACTGTCCATTGAAACAGTTTCAAAGGGCTGGCACTTTCAAAAAATGCTTTGCATGTGATTGGCTGTGGTGAATTCTGAAGACAGTTGGGAGAAAAGTAAAAACATATTTTCCATTGAGAAAAGCCTTTAGTGCAGTTCTTTGCTTTTCTACATTCTAATAAAACTGATGCTATTGCAGCATCTACCCTTAAAAAGGACCATTGTTGTTTTCGAGTCCCTTTTTGCGGTCATAACACCTAAGAAAACCACACCTGTAGCTAACGGTAAGATACTGGTTGGTCAAAGCACAAGGTTTTCAAGCTCTCCATGCTGATTCTTGCAGCAAAGTCAAACTGAAGCTTGCTCACAAGCCTAAAAATAAGCTTGCTATTCAGGCAATTACTGTCTCTGTAGATTGTGTGTTTGCATGCTGACACAAGGAAACTCAACACGTCTTAAAACTGCTTCTCAGGATTTGGGGATTGCGGTGACTCACTCCAACACAGAGTTGGTCTGTGGTTCAGATCTAGTCTTCTTGGCAGTCAAACCTCACTTGGTTCCAAAGGTCCTCAGTGAGATATTCCAACATGTCAGTCAGAAACACATCATTGTTTCTGTAGCAGCAGGCGTAACATTGGCAACGATCGAGGGGGTGAGTCCTACTTAATTGTCCTACAAATGGTCTATTGGAGGAACTCTTTTGGATAATCATTTAAATAAAGTAATTTCTTATATTTCCCATGTCTAGCTACTGCCTGAGAGTTCAGCGGTGATCCGGTTGATGCCCAACCTACCCTGCCTGCTTCAAGAGGGAGCCATTCTGTTTACAAGAGGACACAGTGCCAAGCCAGAGGATGGAGCTCTGCTTCGCTCCCGACTGCAGCACTGTGGGCTGGTGGAGGAGGGTCCAGAAGCATGGATCGACGTACACACTGGTCTTAGTGGAAGCGGTGTTGCCTTCGTAAGTTCTTTGGGGCAACTATACAGCTAGTGCATCTGGCAAGTATTCACAGCGCTTCACTTTTTCCACATTGTCATGTTACAGCCTTATTCCAAAATGGATTGAAATTTTTTTTTCAAACGTCAACACACAATACTCCATAATAAAGTAAATTAAGTAATTTATTACAAATAAATCACATGTAATTAAGTATTTACAGCCTTTGGTCAATACTTTGTTGAAGCACCTTTGGCAGCAATTACAGCCTCAAGTCTTTTTGAGTATGATGCTACAGGCATGGCACACCTACTTTTGGGCAGTTTCTCCCATTCTTCTTTGAAGGACCTCTCAAGCTCAATCAGGTTGGATGTGGAGCATCTGTGCCCAGCCATTTTCTCTTTAGAGATGTTCAATCGGGTTCAGGTCTGGGCTCTGGCAGAGTTGTCCCGAACCCACTCCTTTGTTATCTTGGGGGGGCGTAAGGTCGAACTTTTTCTCCAGTCTGAGGTCCAGAGTGCTCTAGAGCAGGTTTTTGGATGTCTCTGTACATTGCTGCATTCATCTTTCCCTCTCCCAGTTCCTGCCGCTGAAAAACATCCCCACAGCATGATGCTGCCACCATGCTTCACTGTAGGGATAGTATTGACCAGGTGATGAGCGGTGCCTGGTTTCCTCCAGACATGACACTTGGCATTCAGGCTAGGGAGTTCAATCTTTGTTTCATCAGACCTTAGAATTTTCTTTTTCATGGTCTGAGTGTCCTTCAGGTGCCTTTTGGCAAACTCCAGGCGGGCTGTCGTGCCTTTTACTAAGGAGTGGCTTCCGTGGCCACTCTACCATACAGGCCTGCTTGGTGGAGTTGCTGCAGAAATGGTTGTCCTTCTGGAAGGTCTCTCTCCACGGAGCAATGCTGGAGTTCTGTCAGAGTGACCATCTGGTTCTTGGTCACCCCATATCGGTGTATGAATGTGTGTGCGAATGGGTGGATTTAAGGCAAAATACTGTAAAGCGCTTTGAGTGGCCGAAAAGTTAGAAAAGCGCTATATAAATGCAGTCCATTTACCATTTACCTCTCCGACTAAAGCCCTACTTCCCCGATCGCTCAGTTTGGCTGGGTGGCCAGCTCTAAGAAGAGTCCTGGTGGTTCCAAACTTCTTCCATTTACAGATGATGGCTGCCACTGTGCTCATTGGGACCTTCGATGCTGCAGAAATCTTTCTGTAGCCTTCCCCAGATTTGTGACGCTATACAATCCTATCTTGAAGGTCAGACAATTCCTTAGACATCATGGCTTGGTTTGTGCTGACACGCACTGTAAACTGTGGTACCTTTATATAGACGTGTGTGTGTGTGTGTGTGCGTGTGCGCCTTACCAACTCATGTCCAATCATCTGAATTTGCTACAGGTGAAATCCAATCAAGTTGTAGAAACATCTGAAGGATGATCAGTGGAATCAGGATGTGCCTGAGCACCATGAAAACTTATGTACATTTGATTCTTTTGTCTTTTTTATTTTGAATAAATTTGCAAAAATGTAAAACAAATGTTTTTCATTTTGTTATTAGGGAGTATTGTGTCTAAAACTTTAAAGGGAAAATTATTCTAATCCATTTTGGAATAAGGCTAACCACAAAATGTGGAAAAGGTGAAGCGCTGTGAATATTTTACGGATGTGTGTGTGTGGTTCTCTTGTGACTGTCTACTCAGTTCAGTTAAAATGATTGTTTATACATGTTCATTAGATTATTACCTATAGTAGTTTTTAAAATATGGAGAATAGATGAAGGTGAATATCATTTGCTGTTTATTTAATTTGGTATCTGCATGGGATTCATTCTGCAGGTGTATCTGTTTGCTGAGGCGCTTGCAGAAGGAGCTGTTAAAATGGGAATGCCAAGTGCTCTTGCTCACAGCATTGCATCTCAGACTATTCTGGTTAGTTTAATGCTCTTTCTTCCATGTAGCAAATAAAGCTGTTGGTTTTGTTGTCAAGGGATTTGCTGTATACGATAGGCTAAATGATATCCATGGATAAGCATTTCTCAGGCAGCTCTCTTCTGCTGCAGGGTGCTGGTAAATTGTTGCGGGACTCTGGGAAGCACCCAGCTCAACTTCGCTCTGAGGTGTGCACCCCAGGGGGAACTACCATCTATGGGCTCCACACCCTGGAGCAGGGTGGTGTGAGAGCTGCAGCCATGAGTGCTGTGGAGTCTGCTACAGAGAGAGCCAGAGAGCTCGGTCGCAAGTCTGAAGCAGCTCAATGCAGGAATTAACGTCATTCAGTCTTCCTTGATCAGAGGACCTTGTATGAACTGTAAGCAAATGGACCTTTATGCCCAAAACTCTCAGTATGTTGTCATGGTGATGGTGATATCATTTTTTGTGTGTGATGTATTGATGTTGATTAATTATTACTTCAGATTAATACTACTGATGGACAAGGCCTTATCCTGAAAACTCTTAATGTTGATGATGTGAAGTCTAAGCTTGAGATGGTCTATTTGAGATGGTATATTTACGTACAACTTTAAATCCATAACAGTTGGCACAGGTATCGAAAATGCTAATAAATGCAAAAATGTGTTATTTGTATATTGTTCACCTATATTGGAAATACTTTGACATTATTTGATTACTGCTTACCTTATGAATTTAAATGTTTTTTTGAAAATACACAATTGTTTAAAATCTGATTACTGCTAAATATTACTAAATATTTGGGGCAATTAACTTTTTTTTTTTGGAACATGGAACCGTTTTATTTTAGATTTGTAGATCTGGAGAAGGCGTATGACCGGGTTCCCCGGGAGATACTGTGGGAGGTGCTGCGGGAGTATGAGGTGAGGGGGTCCCTTTTAAGGGCAATCCAATCCCTGTACGCCCAAAGCTTGAGCTGTGTACGGATTCTCGGCAGTA
>JAODLL010051149.1:0-19366 GCA_026546735.1 Forbesichthys agassizii
CTGATTGGAGAACCACGCCCGTATAGCTATAAACACGACGCTGATTGGAGAACCACGCCCGTATAGCTATAAACACGTTGATTGGAATGTTCAGTTGCTACTCGGACACATTCAAAATGATTCCGAGGCTTTCCAGACTGATTCTCACGGCGAAATTAAACAATCTTGCGATATCAGGACAGTCTCGTGAGGCTGAACATAAACACCTCTCCCCTCAATGCCATATATTCCCTCACTCGCTCACTCACTGAAGATACCTTGCCATGGCTGGGATAGTGTTGTGTGGTGCGGTCTGCACCACTTTGTTTGTGTTTCCTGCTTACCTTCTATGGCTGAGGGGAGATGAATGTAACGAAACAAACACGAGGAACGTGCCTTTAAATGTTGCAGATCAGTTGTGTTAGACAAGCTTGATTTATTGACAAAAGTCACAATTAACATTTCTGTAAAAAGATGCCACTAAGTTGAAGAATTTTATCATTACAGTATTATTGATGCGGTAATCGTTTCACTATACACATTATAGGCTAACAGTATTATATAATCATAATCTAAAATAAATATCCTATAGTCCTTTATCAGTTAATAAACTTTAATTGCTAATAACCAACCATTGTATATAACAGATCTTAACAACGGGAGGAGTTAATTTCCCGCTCTTTTTATTGGTCTGAGATGGGCTGACCAATGGCAGAGTCTCAGCAACATTGCCTGCTGCAGCTGTTTAGCTGAAGGACAGTCACAGCTCCCGCCATCGCTGTCCACCGGAGCACCCAATAAACAGGCCACAATTGACAGAGTAAACCAAATTACGCGGGCCGCTGACATTTGCCCATCACTTGACCTGCCCATATTCTATCTGCCCTGCCCTGCTTTATGAATGCAAAACACACTATTATCTTGGCATTACAATAAAACGACTTCTTGCACACTCTTCAGACTCCTTGGGGTCAGAGGGATTGTATATGTTAGCCTAAATGCAAAGCATACTTTTAAACAAACACCATCTCAATATGAGATACAGACTGTTAAGAGCCTTGTTTTCAGTATTATTTAGATATGTTCATACAATACAAATTACATTTCACTGTCAAATAGTGAGTATTGGGCCACTATTGTGTTATACAAGGCAAGATTGAACGTAGATCATTTTTCAGCGTCCATGCACAGTGTGGTTTCTTGGCATGGTTAATAAAAGGCCAAGTTATGACTAAAGTGAAGTCTCCATCTGGTCAAAATATCCTAACATATACAGCATTCTCTAAATTCAGCGAAAAGAGTTACAATTGGCCTATATCTATTCCTCTATTACTACATTATGATAGCTTTTGCTAAAGCTTGAAATGCTAACTTTTGCCATGAAGGTTGCAATGACAGACAGTTCCATGGTTATAGTTTATCTGGGTTGATGATCTTCAAAAGGTCCAGCAAATTATAAATCCTAATTCCATTGGTAGCTGGTCCCGCCTCCCTGGGGGCACTTAAATCAGCGTGCCCGTGACAGCCTTGCTGATTGGCAACCACGCCCCCCAATCAGAGCGTTATTATAACCTACTCAGAGGTCAACCCCTTGCGCTCTGTAAGCGAAAGCTTGCAGAAGCACCTCATTTGATCTTGATACGAATATTTCTTTGTGACAGCAAACACATTAAGGCTCTCAAATATAGACATCAAAAGAGGTCGAGTCAGTATTCAGACCTATGTCTTTTTTTAACCGAGCACCATCCAAAACATAGAAAAGTATATCTGTATATCTATATTATATCGATAGCTATAACAATTTTTTTCCCTCACACTTCGAAAATAGCACTTCAAAATGGTTTTGATAATCTGTAACAGATTAACTACGATACTGAATGTTTAAATATTCGAAATTCGAAATAGTCAATGTCAGTAGGCTATTATAGTATATAATTAGAAAATTGCCCTCGTGTAGCCTAGTTTATTTATTAATATTGGAATTCTCATTTTTTATATTAACATAAATAAATAGGCTACTGAATATCTAATATAGTCAAAACTATACATCGAAAAGTATTTTCAGTTTTAAAAGTCACTGCATAATTCCTATATTATAAAAACCATTTATCTAATATGTCTTCTAGTCGATATGTTAAATCAAACTGTATTCTCATTGCTATTAATAAAGTAAGTCAAAAGGACTCGACCAACCTTAGGGTTATGAGCTATAATAATATATCCTATACCATGGGTGATTCTAATGAACAAAGTTAGAAGTGTGTGTGTTAGAAGCCTGATAACGACCCATTCATTAGAATCAGGTGAGTTGGAGCAGGGAGACATCTAAAACATGCAGGGCTGCGGCTCTCCAGGACCAGGGTACCCCTGGCCTATAGTTTTAAAATGCAATTCAGAAGTCAGCCTAGGACTGTTGTTCATAATGTGAACATTTTTATTAAAATAGACAACTGTATATTTAGGGGCTGATAACAAAATACACATTTAAAATGTGTATTTGTATTTAGTATTATTATTATTATTATTATTATTATTATTATTATTGTGTTGCTTTATTTGTGTGTTGTAATTTGAGTTAGAATTAAATTTGCATATAGCCTATGCATAATTATAGGACGAGTAAATCGTTGGCAATAACCAGTTGCCAACTGACAACATAACCATAGCCTAATGTTAAACGTATGTCACAATGTGATTGTAATATAAAGAGCTGTACAAATTAGCTCATTGAAACGTACTTTAATTATTATTCATTATAACATAAAACCACGTATTATTAGACATACTTAAATATTGAAGTTTGTTTACTTAATTACGAGTGTTGAGGTCTGAAACAGATCGTAATAATAATGTCATCAATGTCACACAATGTAACATTGACGTGTAATGGCTCAAAAGCGTTCGAGCTGAAAAGTGAGGTTTGTTGATGAAACGGTCCTAATGACAATGATACATCATAATATACGTTCTGACAAAACGATATTTATATTTTTTTAATTTTTATTTTTTTATATGTTTTATAGGCTATTTGACTTTTAAGTGATAATTGTTAATCCCAATGTAATTACCAAATTAATTCGTGATTTTAATAGTTTTGGTTCCTAAATACAATTTTTTGTGCAAAAGCAATGTGTGATTTTGTTTTAAGAGAAACAATCTGCAACTTACTTCATGGCTGTGATACCCTTGCTAATGTTTTATTTTGTTTGATTTGTATTTTTATGAATTTTAGGGCTATTTGTTCAAGGAAATATGTTTATTATTCTTATTATTAATGTAGGCTATGTGCGCATGGCAGAATTAAAAACATATTGTGCGTCAGAACTGTAGACCTGTGCGTTTTATTCAAGCTTGTGTTTGTACTTATCAAGGAACAACATAAATAAATGTATTATGTGGTTGTGTAGGCGTTCACCCACCAGCCCCCAACTCCTACAAATGTAGTGGTCCGGCACAAACTGCAGCCGTATTCACCTTGAATTTTCCTCTGCTATTTCCCAATTAAAAGCTTAATAGTCCCGGAGCCTGGCTTCACGTGGTGACGTTTACCACGGACGTATTCTCTGAAGTCCCGCCGCTTGGATCCCATTATTTGCTTGAATAACCCCTTTTACGGTGAGAAATAGGCCTCGGGTTTGTCCGGTGTTGTGTTTCAATGCCCTCTATTAGGCAAGGCGAAAGGGACATATCGCCATCCTTAACATTTTCCCCTCGCCCCAAAAGGGGATTTATATTATGCCCAACATTATAAGCGTTCGTGTATATAGAGCTAATCATCTGAGCTATGCAAGGTTGTGCCAAAGTGGGGCATGAATGCACACGGCATTAGGCCATATTTTGACGGAATTAATTGTGTGGACAGGAATGATGTGGCCTACTTGAGACCGAATGCGTTAGCTGGCTATTTCTATGGGTTCGAATATTAGACAGAATTTTGATAGTTGATAGATGATTGAAAATTACATAAATACTCCATATGCTGGCTAACGTCATTTAGTATTTCGGCCAGAATCGAGAAAAGTATTTTACCTGGTTTGTAGCCCTCAGTAGGTGATGTCAAAGCTTGAAATTTGTTTATAAATTAGTTGGTGTTTTTTCCAGATACGGCCGGAAAAATGCGTTTATGCTATTTAAACCTTCTCACACAGCTGAAGTATCCAGGCCTATTCTTGATGAAACCGGGATATAAGAGGTTTTAATGAAGCGTTGAATCAAGTCGTCAGTGCGTTCTGATTGGCCTTTGTGTGTGTGTGTGTGTGTGTGTGTGTGTGTGTGTGTGTGTGTGTGTGTGTGTGTGTGTGTGAGAGAGAGAGTTTGTGTACTGGCAGTGCACGAGCAGCAGCTTTTGGTTACTCAGTTCCAAAAACGCGTATCAGTCTGATGCCTATCTCTTCGAGGAAAGGTGGGTCCTCGCCCACACGAGCCGACGCCTCTCACACGGTGCGTGTAGCGAGCCACTAAAGGGTTTGATCCTGCGTGGACAGGCACTCGTGCCGCGCCACGCCTTTTACACCAGACGGGAGTTGCGCTTGTTGCGTGCGTCCGCCTGCTCGTGGAAATATAGCGCGCGTCTGAGCCGCCGTCTCTGAGAAATGAACGGCTACGGATCACCGTACCTCTATATGGGGGGCCCCGTGTCGCAGCCCCGTGCCCCGCTACAGAGGACTCCCAAGTGCGCCCGGTGCCGTAACCACGGCGTGCTGTCCTGGCTCAAGGGACACAAACGGTACTGTCGCTTCAAGGACTGCACGTGTGAGAAGTGCATCCTGATCATCGAGCGGCAGCGCGTCATGGCGGCGCAGGTGGCTCTGCGCAGGCAGCAGGCCAACGAGAGCCTGGAGAGCCTCATTCCGGAGTCGCTGCGAGCTTTGCCCGGCATCACTCTGCCCGGGCCGGCCGAGGGGAGCCAGGGGCCCCCGCCGAGGGTGGAGGAGCTGGAGTTGCGGTGGAGCACCGAGCAAGTGGCCAGCACGCGTCCCTGCACGGGTAAGGACCGTTTATTACCCTTTTATTATAATGAAAGTTTAATAAATTAAAAGAGAATGACACCTATACAAGACTAGGCTTTTTAGGGGTATAAAAAAAATATTATTAGCTATAGGCTGCCAGCATTTAGTTTTAAATAAACAGAGGATATGTGGCTTATATTAGCACAATTAGTATCTATTTTTAACGTATCCTGTTATGGTTTTGGAAATGTTGCTAAATTATGTAGCCTAGATTTTTTCTCCTATACTGGTTGGGTCAAAGTGGAAAGTGCTAATTATTGTGAGCGATACAGGGCCATTATAGCAAAAATATAGTGTGATTTGACCATGATAATGATTTCGAGAAAAAATAAGAAAGGTCTATGAGCACGTGCTGCTTAATTTAATGAAATGTTCACAAACCCAAAGGTCTTCACTCTGGCAAAATAAGAGGCTGAAGTAGATGATTCATTATTGTTTTTCCTACGATTTCTTTCTCACTATTGGTCGGTTGTTAACCTATAAACTTATATTAAGAAACCTAACATTTTAGACAATATGCTTTGGCTAATATTGTATAAATGTGATTGGGATAATCTACATTAAATGTAGGATACATTTTATTTAAATTATATCATTTTTAATTCACGCTAAAGGCCTTTTTATTTAGGAAATGCATAGTGTAAACTATTAGGCATTTGGTGCGTTATTAAATGGTTCTTTACAATTAATTGTTTTGACCCTTTAAAATGTATAGCCTATTTAAAAACCTTTAATGAATATATATAATTAGAGCTGAAATACATTTTTGATTTAAATAAAACACAATAAAGGAACTCGTGTGACAAGATTATAAACCTGACATTTCCCTCTGTATTTGATAGCTAGTCAGTGCTATTAGTGCTGTTAAATTGTCCAAATGCAGTATAGGTCTACTATTTATTATGATTTCCTTAACAGACCTTTTATGTCTTTCTGTCTGATACGATTCTAGTAGCTGAACACAAGGCCAAGCGAATTGCCATTGACTTCACACCAGCCCCATTTCATTTTGACAAATAGCACCAGGCGCTTTAAAAGATTACTGTAATCAACGCGGGACAGGGCAAATCGAATGTAATCGCCATATTTCTAGCAGGAGGTCAACTCCAAATGAAATGTTACCAAGCAACAGGCAATGCTTTACACAATGTGGTCAAAACTGCATTGACGGTAGATTTCTAAATGGCACCAAGTCAGCACTTTGTGTAAACAGCTTTGTAGGGGTAAAAAAAACAAAACAAGAATATTATCTGTGTTAGAGACAAGCTATTAATTATAGGCTATGTTACCTTTCTCCTTATGAGGGCTTATAGACTACAGCATGCTTATTTCTGTGGAGACATCAAGGAGGTACTATAGGTCAGGTGAATTAATTGAATACATTTTGAAGTCCTGTACAAACCCTCCTTCCCTCATTAAACTGAGTTACCATGGTTTCTTCTTCTACTGAGTTAGCCATGGTTTCTTCTTCTACTGAGTTAGCATGGTTTCTTCTTATACATTTAGCCATGTCCCCCGAGTTAGTTGTGGTTCTTCTACATAGTTTTCTGTGGTTTCTTATTCTACTGAGTTCTCCATGCTGTCTTCTTCTTCTGATTTACCCGTAGTTTTATATTATACTGAGTTAGCTGTGGTGGTTTCTTTAACACATGCTCTCTCTCTCTCTCCTGTTGTGGACCTGCAGAGGCCCCCGAGGAGGCTCGCGGTGAGGCGTCGTCAGGAGCGGAGAATGAGAACGGGGGCAGCTCCAGCGACAAGGAGCAGGACCCCGCCAGCTCGCCCGAGGGCTCCAAGCCCGGCACCTGCTACACGCCAGAGCCCCCCGAGACCCCTCCTCATTCCGACAACCACCAACAACAACAACAACAACGACACAGGGCAACGACGACCAGGGCCAAGTCGGAGAGCCCCCGCCGGTTCCCGGTCTCCTCCACCGCCCCCGGGGGGGAGCACAGCGTGCTCATCGAGGGCGCGGCGGGCTCCGTCTCCCTGCCGCTCCACCTGCGGGCCAACCGTCCCCCGCTGGAAGTGCTGAAGAAGATTTTTCCCGCCCACAAGCCCCCCGTGCTGGAGCTCATCTTGCGGGGCTGTGGTGGTGACCTGGTGGGTGCCATCGAGGTGCTGCTGTCCAGCCGGGGCCCCGAGGGCAGCGTCGGGGGCGGGCCCCACCTCCACGCCGACCCCCATCCGGAGTCCGTCGTGCTGCCCCACAACGGACACCTGTTCGAGCACGCGCTGGGGCCTTACCACCCGGTGCCCACCTCCGCCAAGTGGTCGGTAGGCTCTGCGTTCCGCGTCCCCGAGTCGCTGCGCTTCTCGGCGGACGGCGTGGGCCCCCTGCAGCAGCAACACCACCCGTCCTTCCCCCAGCCCGGCCGCTACCCGCTGGTGCTGCGCAACTCCCTGTCGGCGCGTGGCGCGGCGGCAGCGGGCGACGTGGCCCTGTGGAACACCGTGACGCTGCAGCAGCAGTACCAGCTGCGCTCCGCTGCTGCGGCTGCAGCTGCCGCTGCCGCCGCCCACTACGTCTCCCCCTTTCCGCCAGCGGCACTGCGGAGCTCCCCGGCCCTGTCGGGGCTCCCCCGGGGTCCTGGGGAGGACGGCTGCCCGCTGGGGGCCAAGCCCCAGGGCCTCTACTCCCCTGACGAGGAGTATGAGGAGAGGTCTGACTCTGCGGACTCCCGCATCATGAACTCGTCCGCCTAGCTATGCTAAGCTGGGTGGCTAGCTGGGTGGGTGGTTAGCTAGGTAGACAGCTTGTTAGCTAGCTAGCTAGCTGGGCGACCGGTTAGCTAGGCTTCTGGCTAGCTAGGTGGCTGGCTAGCTGAGGTGGCTAGCTAGCTGAGCTAACAGCGCCTGGACACGGACAGCAACCAAAAATGTATTGTGACCGGATGTCGGTTATGTGTTCATAGAAGAAAGCATAATGATGGATGGGCTTCTTGTATCGGACTGAACTTTTATCGAAGTGCTCAAAGTGACGAGTAGTAGCTTTTTATCGTCCCTGTCCAGGGTGGATATGTGATCGGAATGGATGAATGTAACGGATCGATGGCCACTCACATTGTTTATGGAAATCTATTAACCATTCTCTGTAAGCATGTCCAGTACTGTGAAAACGTTTGATGTAAAGATCACCAATGCATGTCAAGAGTATGCCAAATAAAACCTTTGGAGAGAGCTTAAACAGATCAGATTTCTGTCATTAGTGTTGTTCCTTGTTCGAAGCGTCAGGTTCCACCGAAGGCCTAAGATAGCGTAAAAAGGGTTTGGGAACGTTTGTTTACCAGGCGTGTATACTGTACAGTTGTCCACAGTGAGTGGTTAGAGAGCCCTCCCTGAGTTTAGGACTTAAAGGGACACTTGATAGCTGTAACAACATGAGCGGGTCTGTGACTGTACAGTTTGGGAGGAGGGGGGTTTAATCTGACATGCCAGATATCTGTCTGTAAGACACATCCATATGGGCGCTGTCAAAAAATACTTGGCAGGTGATTGGATGAACCTAGCAGCAGAGCTTGCTGTTGCCCACTCTTGCAGTGAGGAGAGTGAAAACATATTTTTCATTGAGAAAATAATTTGCTCTAATAAATTCTAATAAAACTGATGCTATATTACTACATTCTGCTAGATTTTACCTATGTTGGACCCGTCGTTTTCTAGTTGTTTTCAAGTCGCCTTCGTACACACCTACAGTACGCCCGTAGCTAATTATGATGCTGACTGGCCGCACACTAGTTTACCGGCCTGAAACACGACTTCCCAGCTCTCCAGACTGATTCTTGCGGTGATATCAAACTGCAGCTATATAGGGTGGGTTAGGAGACCTGGGGAAGAAGTAGATATGAGCACAAGCCACTGTCAGGGTGCGGATAATGCGACCTGAATATCGTTATTTTTGTTGTGCTGGTTTAGCCGAGGGCAGCGATAGACACAAAACAGGGAACTGGATGAGCTTTCTGCATGCATATACACTATTTATGCGCCATACTCTTAAAGGTGTAGTCAGCGATTGTAAGATAATAATGCTTTTTGTCAAATTCTGAGAATAGCTCCTGGTGGGCCTCTAAAATGTCAGTTTTGTGTGTGGTGAAAAAAAAGTATCTGCTGTTTCCATACAGGAACACAAATGGCAACACAAACAAAGTGGTGCGGACCGCACCACAAAATGCTGTCTCGGCCTTGGCAATACGTGTTCAATGTGGGTTGCAGAGGCCCATATGGCATTGAAGGGAGACCTATTTTTTCATTTGATTGAGTTCAAATATCAATAGTCCTTCTCCGTCATCAATGACTACACCTTTAATTCTACAGAAACACGAAACACAGGCTCCTGCCAAGGCTTTTTTTTACAGTTTGTATTTGTACTAGCAATTAATTCACAAGCCATAATATCCCTGGGTGTTCAGTGTTAATACAACTATTTAACTCTTCCTATTCCTGTGCATATGGTGGCCTAGCGGTGTTTGATCAATGCAATAGGCTACCAAACTGCTAAGGAGTATGTGGCTCACTGGCTTGGGGCTGAAGTGACCCCTGTTGCCGAGGTAATGTAGCCTGTAGCAACCTACACAATACAATAACAATACAGCAATAGGCTACATGCATTATTCTAGACGCGCGTCAAGAGACGCCAGTGTTTATAGAACGCATTCTTTTTAAGGCACTCCGAATGCCCGATCACACTTAGACGCGTCTAAAGGCGCAGCCGCTTCAAAGGTTGCTGCACCTTGCGGGGTTTTTTATTTTTTTAAATTAAGTAGCGCTCAGAGCTCCGCGAGTTGAAAAAAATTAAACTCCTTCCCCCAGCCCACTGCTTCAGTTCGGTCGCGCGTTGACGCCAAGGTTTAGAACACGGTTCTATTTCTTGTTGAGCGATGAGCGTCGCCACGGACATACATTGAACACTGCTCAATGGAAATATGGAATATCATGACATTTTGAGTCTATTCCGGACAGGAAAAGTCATGGGGTTTTATTATTTAATTTCTCAATAAACGTAATAGCATTTTGGTATTATTGTTATTCTCTGGATATTTGAGGGGAATTCTAAACCCCAAACCATTGTTAACTACGAGCTGCAGTTCTACCAGCCGTCATCTAACGCACATATAGGCCTACATTTAGCCTAGATGTTAGGCTACTGCCCCAAACTAAATACTCAAAAGAGTAAAGCAGACAAGCATGTTGTTTAATTTAGCATGGATCATATTAAATGACAAAAGGATGATGAGAAATTGAAACCAATAGGCTACATAATGCCTGAGAGCCATACTGCATTGTTGTCACATGGTGCATGGATTTTGTGTATTTCTTTACATAGACATGATTTCCTCTATAAATTGAAGGAGAAACGGCGCAAATGTGTGCTGTAAAATTAACCAGAAATGCAGTAAATTATGTGTCCGACGCCCTACATTTCCCGGACTCAGACCCAGACTCCACATACGGAGGGCTCCCCCTCCTTACGAACACCAATTTAACCATAGTTCTGAATGTTTACACGCGTATAGGCACGTATAGGCCTACGCAAAATATCGCATTCATTTTCAGTTTGTTTTTCGTTACCATGCTTACTAAAGGAGCAGTAGGCCTAAAGACTTTCCAGGAGACAGTAAACTCTTCTGAATAATATCAGTATGCATCCTGTTTGCAAGATCTCACGGTGTAAGCAGTAAAACGAATAATAGGCTATAGGCTACTACAACACATTAAGGCCTATAGCCTAATATTTGGTGCTGCTGTGAATTATTTAGTATATGAGACCATCATTCACTGAGTTATAGACAGAAATTATGAGATGTAAATTGACATACCGTACAGAAATATGAACATTCAACAATATAAGATTAAAATTACAAATTCCATAACAATAAAATAAAATAAAGGCATGCAGTCATTGTGCCCAGAGACTTTTATGTATAAACAGGAGGCAAAGGCAAGACTTTAATGTAAATAATAAACAAAGAATGGCATTTGTCATAGCCTATAAATGCACACACATACTGATACAACTGCAACTAGCCTACAAATAATGTTAAACTGCCTGTTTATAAGACAGAACGATCATAAACTGCTAGCAGCTAATAACTTTGCCTTGATATTCCATAGCCAAAATGGAAATAGAGCAACCGAAATCGTTATTGATTGGTGTGTATTTCGATGACAAATAAACGAACTAGCAGGTTATTTTTTAACATTAGAGCAGGATAGACTTGATCTGCGAGATGATATGCATGCATGCATGTTTAAATATTAAGCATGCTGAAAATTATATATATAATATGTCAGTCAACAAGATCGTCAAGAGGGTGAGATGGCGTCTAATGTAGGCTATCATTGAGATATACGAATATCTTATATTTTTCAACAGACTTTTTATTTGTTACAGCCTACTCCATATTAAGTGTTGGTTTGATATACAGTGGGCTACAGTCGACTATAATGCACACTTTAAACCTTTACAATGGCGCCATCTAGTGATGTAAATCAACGCAGCATGGCTATAGCCTGTTTGTCTTTACTGTAGGCCCACCTGGTATAGCCTATGTGTAATAGCCTAATGGTTATATTTTATAAGATAGTATGGATTTAGACTTTATTTCGCCAACACGTGTGCTATTATACGTCCAGTCAGAGCCATAAAATACAGATACATCCTGCTATTTATTTATTTACCCTAATCTTTTTTCAATATAGCCTAATCACTCCCCCGTTCCTAAAATAGTGCCACCTCTTGACTCAAACAAGAGCCTACGCGTAAAGCATGCTAGAGAGAGCACATAACACATTGTTAAAGCATTAGATGGAGCGCAATTACATTATTCGATCTGCATGAACTTCAAGCACAAGTCTGCCTCCTTGTGGACAACGATAATATGTGTTTTTTACTGCATAATGTAGATAGAGGCTTACCGCTATAGAGTAATACTACCACACGCTGTTTATATTATATAATAATATATAAAAGGCAGTTTAACATAAACGGTTTAAGTGATAAGAATAGTGTAATGTATTGGCTATAAAGCACTAGAGTTGCGTAAAATTAAAACATTAAACACATTCAAAAGAAATAATATCAGCAAATGTATTCTAACATAACAGGCCTATTGTGAATTAGATAAAAATGCAATGTGCATGCATGTATGTACCAATATGAAAATTAAATGATATAGGCCTAAATTAATCAGACACGCAATCATATTTATAGGAACAACAAATTATAAATTAGGTTATTTATAGGTTATTTATGGCAAGTAGCGTACATGTAATATATATCAGAAAAGAGGCCAAACATAACATATTGGCCCATACATGTAATTGCATAGGTCTATACACAGAATACATTGGAGAGAAATAGATGATCTATAACTATGCTACTCATGCCACATATTTACAAATGAAACATTAGAAGTCAATGACAATAGGTATGTAGCATATAAAGTATTATAGTTCAACAAAGCACCTTCATGCTTGCGTTGAGCCAAACGACGCATGCTTTACGGTGTTTGTCGCATGTCTTGCCAACCCATTAGAAGCTAATTAACATAGCAGTAGCCCATTAGTGAGCCCACAGATCTAGGTTGACTAGAAACAGCTCGTGTTACTCTTTATGGCACGCCTGGCGAACACAGCGGGACACTTCCAACATTGTTTCTGTTAAATCACTCACGCCAAAGGCGCAACTATAAGTGAACCTGCTGCGAGACAACTTCTGGGGAAGTGTAAACTGTTCATCCGTTTGTTTATTCTTACGTTGGGGTCCTTATATTAAACCGTGTTGCCATATAGTCAAACAGTGGACGTTTGACGTGGTTTCTTTTCGCGTTGGACCTGTCGGTGTCTATCATAGGTCTGCTTCATGAGTGAAGCATGCTGTGTCGTGGTAGCCTATATAGGCCTATGTTTTGCATCAAGCCATGCGTCCTATATGGACAATATTGTATCGGCCCTAACTGGTGCCAAACTTTTACCTGCAGATGCACAGCTCTTCTTGTAGCCTAAAGCCCGCGGTGTGTATTGAGGCCCAGAGATAATAGTTTTTTTTTTTTTAAACATTATATATTTCTAAATGACCCAGGGAAGCAGACGGATAGCCCGTCTAATAACTGCTGCACCTGCATGTACGTGCTCAGCTGAAGTCATCTGCACATGGTGGACAATAGGCCTATATAGACCGGGAGATGGGGTCGCAGATAGGGATTGGATAAAACCCCCCAACACAACAGTAACACAGCAGTAATCCGTGTCCAGGCAGGCAACTGATTTACACATGCAGTTGATGGAAAATCTTGACAATTGAAACAACAAAAGGCAATTTTTTTGGCAATATATATCAGCCTGTATGGATAAAACATTTTAATGAAATGCATAGCCTATATAGGCTATGGCTATGCATTTATGTTTCAGATATGTATCCGATTTAAGTCATCCTTTCATTTATAATAAAATCTATAACCGTTTTGCGCATATACTCTCACATTTAATTTAGACTTGATTTGAAAATGTCTTGAAATTCGACTTAGGGGTCAGGCAAACATTTGTATTTTTATTCCAATCAAATAAAGATTAGTCCTTTATTTGTACTTTATTTTCCCATAAAACCTCCAGCCGCTGGAAAATGTGTTTTATTCACAGACCCTATATAAACACCTAAGCTTAACAGCGTAATGCTAAAAAATAAATTATTAGTGTCAACAATAACCGATAATAACTGAAATTCGTAAACGCGAAATAGGTTCATTTATGCAAGGGTCATTTACTGTATAATGCATAATTAAATGGCAAATAATATAAAAATAGGCAAATAATGCGACGTGTCAGGCGCGGGCATGCCTCACCCTGGGCAAGTCTCGGAACAGTGAGAGTTGTGTTTGTGTGTTTGTGTGTGTACAGTTAGTCGGCTACACACCCGCATGCTGACTGGGTGTTTTCTCAGGCGCTTGTTGTGAAAACATTCGAATCATCCTGCGAAGCCATCTGCGCCAAACATTGTTGTTCTATTGGGCGACTTCAGAGGTGAACAAATGTAACAAGCATAGGAACTATTTAACGTTGGGGACACTGTCTCACACGGCTCATTTAAATAACGGTGATCTGATCATCAACCATATAGTATTTGATAACGGAGACCTGTTGAGGCTATACATTTGAGATAAGACGATACGGTATAAACAGGTCTACTGTTCACAAATAAAATAGGCCTAGTGGCCTTGTCTTATTGTAAAACGCTTGTGAATCACCATGGCCAAAGACTGGTTCTACAACTTGGACATAGGCCTGTAGCATACAAAAAAATATTAAATCGTTTTTAAATGCCTATACCAAAACGTAAAATAGGCTACTGCACTTGTCTTTCAAAATAAAATGTAACTGAAAATGTCCATGTTATAAATGTGTTTAAATAATCACAAAGATACAATAAGCACGATCCTTATTTGTGGTCAACGACCATGCAACATCATCATCAACATCTTGATGTTTTTCATATTCTTCTATAGTAGACAGCTTCCATCGAAAGCATTTAATCAAGTCCTCGTTGGCAACCAATTGGTCCATCGGGTTGAAATATAGCCAATCACAACACACACAGAGCATACCTACATTCTTCATAGGGGTGGCGCTTTGTGTCTAAACTCAGAGAGAAGTTTTAACTCTGGGCAGATGACAGACACTGCGGAAAGACGGCTATCCCGCAAGAGCCGTTCTGCGTTTCCACAAGCCTAATTACAAGATCGCCAGGGGTTTACATGTATTTGACCCCGTCTGTCGTTTTGACTCTGTCTGAATCAAGGACGCTTGAAGAACCTTCCTACATTTGCGGTAAGGTAAGGTAAGTTCAGTACGTTAAGTTTTGCTGTTTCTCGTATGTTAAACGTTACATTTTGGTTGTTGTCAATATTAGCATTGGAGTTTCCTACATACTTCAGAAATCCTTTCGTCCATGACACATATGTTTATTTCCCCATGCAGACGAATTGGCGCAGGCTGAGACAGTCAGAGAGAGAGACACACACACAGTGAGTGAATATCACGCGTACGTGCGTGCGTGTTTTTGGGACGGAAAACATGTCAGACAGCGCTGGTTGCGAGTTCGAAATCGACGTGGAGAGCCTGGGGACGGAGAGCGACGACCAGGGCGAGGCCGGCGGTGGCGGCGGTTCGCAACCGTCCGGCGACGACGAGGAGGCGGCGGCGTGTAGCACCAAGGGCGACGAGGACGGCCTGGGCTCCGGCCAACTCGGGCCGGTGGCGGGAGCGGCGGGAGCAGCGGGGGACCAGAGGAAGCTGAGCCGCACGCCAAAGTGTGCGCGCTGCAGGAACCACGGCGTGGTGTCGTCGCTGAAGGGCCACAAGCGCTTCTGCCGCTGGCGGGACTGCCAGTGCGCCAACTGCCTGCTTGTCGTGGAGAGGCAGCGCGTCATGGCCGCGCAGGTGGCACTGCGCAGGCAGCAAGCCACGGAGGTGGGTGCCAACCAGAGCGCGCGCGCGCGTGTGTGTGTGTGTGTGTGTTTTGTATAGTCTGGTCAAGTTGGTCTGGCTGTTTGACCCCCAGCCGGGGTCGTGCCCAAAAGTTATTGTCCGATAAAAAGAGATTGCCGTCCGCGTGTGCAGCTGCTTTTATATAAAATTATGATTGGCTATATTTCAGATGTGTTACCTGTGTTTGTTTGCTATGTCAAATATCCTTGTTTATATTTGGAAACTACATAGACTAATTTACACGATGATGTATATGTAGGCATAGATAAAAAATAATATATTTTTTAATTATCTTTATTAATTTATAGTATTTCACACGCATGCTCTGTGCCCGATATTTAAAGTGAATCCATTAATTTTTACCAGTAAAAATTGTCGGAGTATAACCATAAAATGCACTTCATATTGTGATGACTTTTATCGGACAGTCTTTTGGGCACACGTGAGAGTTTTTGGGTTAGAGACCCGGGTCTGAAGCCTGATCAAGATGTGTAACCAACCCCTATCTGCTCATTGAAATACGTGTAAACTGTAGCCGTCATCGTCCCTTTGGATTAAAGCTTTGCCTAGGCATAGTTGGTTCTGACTGTCCCTAACTACCGGGTCTAGACCATTGCACACCCGCTGATATTTATCTTTTGTTATTCAGACTTATGACTCAAAATTAATTTTATCGTTTGTGTTGACTAATAAGCATATTCAGTTTGACTCGTTCATTGTGATATTAGGAAGAAGTGGTAAGATGCGGATATATGTTTATGTTTTAGAACTATAATGCCTCCAGCATTGGTTGCCAATATTTTCCATGGAAAATATGAGTTACTGCATACATGTAAGCCTAACTGTAGTAAAACATATTTTGAAGCAATGTTTACATTTAGTCTTTTTTGAATACATTTGCTTCTACATACCCATTTGCTGCACAGAAACAATAATATTAAATAAGCCTATTAAAAATGGATACTTGTTGTGTTATAATCAGGCTATAAAACAGCGTTTACAACACCAACAAGATAATAAACACAGATTTACTGTAAGATTTATAAGAATATAAGATAATATATAAAATGTATAAGATTATTTAATATAACATATAATACAGCATGCAATATAGACATTTGTAAAATGTGTGTCATTATTATAATAGTTTTATGTTGTGTTGTTTCCTAGGATAAGAAAGGGATTTCTGGAAAGCAAATTCCAGCAGAGAGGAGAACCATTTATCAAAGACACATGAGGCCTTCCACCTTACTGGCTAAAAGCATCCTAGAAGGTAAAGGCGACTATAGACACACATCTTTCTTTTGCTCTCTTCTAGCCTATTTTTATTTCTTCTGGTAAACCAAACTGATAATATGGGCTTGTTAACCTCTGTGACCTTAAACATTTAACCCCCCCACCCCACCCCAGAACTAGATACACTAGTTTCTGTAGACCTTTATCAAATTCCCACTGAGAAAACAGTTGAACTGCAACTTCATTGTATAATTGTCTGAATTTAAAATCTAAAAACACCAAACACCATATTGTGCAATATTTGCCTTATCACTTTTGGGGAAGGAAGCAACAAACACACAATCCCTTTTATATTAGTATTTTTAAAATGTATTTAATTTAATGTATTCTTTTTTTATTTTGTGAAACATCGCTTCCTCATAAAAACGTTAACGGTCCCCCCTCCTCCATCATTCCTCTCCACAGGCTACCGCCCGACGCAGGCCGACTCGTTCCTAGGCGGCGCGGGGGGCTCCCCGCTGCCCCCGCCGCTCAGCGACCGCATGCGTAAGCGGCGGGCCTTCGCCGACAAGGAGCTGGAGAGCATCATGCTGGAGCGCGAGTACAAGGAGCGGGAGCTGCTGGAGCCCCAGCCACTCCCCCCTCCTCCCACGCACCACCGCCACGGGGGTTCACCGGCCGCCGCCCTGCTGTTCCCGGGCAGCTTGATGCACCACCACCATGGAGCCGCAGAGTACAACTCCTTCAAGGCAGCTTACTCATCGGCGGCGGCGTCAGGGGCGACGGCGGCGGGGGCGGAGTCTCTCAAGGAGCAGCAGATGTGCGGTGGCTTCCTGCCACCCGGCTGCCTGGACCTGTCGTTGCAGTACGCGGCCACCGGGGGGCCGGCCAGTGTGGAACTGATCTCCACCTCCAACGTGAGCGTGGCCACCACCTACCGCCACTACCCCCGGGGGGGCTTCGTGGTGTGGCCGCGCGCCGCCACTCCCCACTCCCACCTCCACCCCGCCCAGCTACACCCCCACCACCCGGCCGCCAGTGCCCTGGGTGACGCCCTGCTGTACCAGCGCTGCCTGCTGAACGCCACGGCGGTGCAGAACGCCAAGCCTGCCGGGGCCGTGTGGGAGCCCCCCCGGGCCGCGCCCGCCGAGAGCCAGCCCCCTCCCGGGCAGGATGGTGCTGCCAGGCTGGAGGGGTCCCGGGCCACTGCTGCCCAGCAACAAGACCCCGTGACGGCCACTGCCCCTCCCACTACTCCTCCTACCCCTCCTCCTCCTCAGCGAGCCGACCTGCAGAGCAGCGGAGGAGGTGTCGGGGGCCTCAGAGAGGGCTCGGCCTTCTCCCCGCCCAGGAGGGGCTTGGGGCAGGCCTTCCTCGGCCCCCACCTGCCACAGCAGGGCCAGGGGGCGCCAGGCAGGCCAGGCAAGGACGGTACAACCGCCGCCGCTGCGGTCAGGCAGCCACTGTCCGTCAAGCTCAGCTCCTTCCAGTCCCGCCTCCAGCAGGCGCTGGGCGACGGCAAGACCCGCCCCACGCCGCCGCCATACTGCCGGGGGCTGCTTGAGGTGGCGGCCCGCCAGTACCGGGACAGTGTGCACGGCGCACTGGCCGCGGACCGGGACCGGGAGCGCGACCGGCTGGCCAGAGACTTCCTGTCCAAACCGCCGGGCACCAAGGCGGGGTCAGGAGACACGCTGTCCTTCTCGGTGGAGGCCATTTTGAAAAGGCCGTCGCCGGCCCTGAGCCGAGCCTACCACTGAGGGCGCTGGTCCTTATTTGCACTAATGGACGACATCATTTCCTGTCTGACTCTTTTTTTTTTTTCCTTTGGAACTGGAAGGGGTCAAGGCCACAAGCAACAAGACACAGGCACTGTATTTCCATGTTTTATTATGTAAATGAGAAGAAAATAAATAATTTTCTTATTGATATTTTTGTTTTTTTAGAAATATTAATCTAATATTTATGTATATATATTATATTTTACATGTGCATGTTTTTAATAACATCTGAATGTAGAATATTTAATGCTACCCGAAGGGTCTCATGTCAATAAACGTTATTTGACTGAACTCTTAAACCTTGTATTCACTATAGGTTTTGTAGTCATGCTGCTTAGGGATTATGAAACTCTTCAATGCTATATACAGTAGTCTACGTATAGCCTATATATGCAAATATAAACATGACCTCACATGCAATCACACACACACACATACACACACACACAAGCACGCACTTACCCACACAAACACATAGATTCTAATACCATATGCTTTTAAGTGACACCAATTTTTTCATTACTCTTTACAATGTGGTAAAATCTAAAAAACTCATATTCCTGGCGCATGTGGCAGATATCGATGCATCTGTTCAGTTGATGTGGTGAGGACTTATTTGCATGTCAATATAAAAGTAATGTTAGGCATAACATTCCTTGGAATCCCTCTTTGCCTATTAATAGTGTCATGTCATTTATCATATAAGCAACAGCATATTTTGTCCTTGGTTACACCGTTTAAACACACACACCACACACGCACACACACGTACACACACACACACACACACACACACACACACACACACATATATATATATATATATATATATACACACCATTTAAACACACACACCACACACACGCACGCACACACACA
>JAODLL010051160.1:0-19366 GCA_026546735.1 Forbesichthys agassizii
AGTCTTTATGCCCTCACGCCCCCACGGCTGATTGTAATCTGCCTGATCGCACGTGAGGGCGTGAGGCACTGGGGATGGGGTCCGTCCTCCCGGTCGTCCTACCCCGGCGAGTCCAGCGAAACGTTACAAATGTAGCTGTATACTGCCCCAGTTATCAGGCCAGTTTCATACTTTTGGGACAGAGGGAAAATTATGGTAATTTTTTAGCATAGAGAAATCCGTGTTACTCAAAACATTTGGAATTATAAATGTATTCTGGTGCTGATATTGGAAAAGAGTTGCCTATAAATTGTATTATATGTTAAACACGGTAATGTTTTTCACTAATGCTGTTTCATAAACTTACTTAATGTGGGTGGGAATAACTCGCCTAATGTTCAATTGTAGCATAGGACATCTATATCCTTTGAGAGAAAATGAAACAAATCATGATGCTGTTAGACAATGTTTGGATATGTATTGTGTTCAGCATTCAATATGCTATTGAATGTCAGTACCAGCTACAGGGAAATTGCATCAGGAAAATGTACTAAATGTATTCAATATTGAAGCTTAAATAGTACATTTAATGAATTTAAACACAATAATCAGAAATGTTACATTATATGTTAACTAGTCTAGCTAATACTGTACTTGGTGCAGGTACAATGTATCAGGGAAGTCTGCAAGAATATCATTTAGGGGGGTTTAATGTAGGTAGACTAGGCTACAATGAGATGACCAGCAATATGTTAAACCTTAACATTATTCATACCAGAACATTTACCAGAACGTTAATGGTACAATTAAACATTTTGGCCTAACACTAAGGCCCACCCACCTCCCCAGGGTTCCTTGTTTTCAATGTGATATTTACTGTATGTTGGATTTATGTTGCATATTTGTGTTTGAAATGTTGGCCTTGTTACAGTAGTTTCAATACAGTATGTCGAGTAACAGTAATGCTATTATTTTTACATTATAGATAGTCCCACATTGACCAAATTGTTTTTCTATTCCGATATTATGAACTGTAGCATTATTTGCTAAATACATGTTCTTTCTGCATGATACATTATTTTTGTAGTATACAGTATAGCCATTTTTGTGTTTTGTTGTTTGATGTTGGATGGATGGGAACAGAAGAGTGGACAAGTCTTTATTTGAAATGATTATATTTGAATTGTCAGAATTCTCAGATAAATCACTAACACAAACTACACTATGAGACAGGAGTAATTTTAGTTAACTTTGACAAAACAAAAATACACATTCAAATTATATTTTAGCGGCTTCTGGGGAGACCATGCCCCCAGATCCCCCTAGTAAAGGCTTAGACCCCCCATATGATTAGTGTTTTTGCGGTTAATTGCATGGTGCCTATCTTCCCCCTTTCTCATCACATGTGAGGGGGCATGGTAAAGCCCACTGTTGTGATGTGTCAGATATAATGGCCCCCTCAGCAGGGTACATGAGCTTCAGCCCACACAGACAAGAGCTGGCCTCTCTTTGTAACGCTCCTGTGAAAGGACTCTAAAATCCCACAGCACCTGATATTCATCACAACAAATGGCAAACAGCTTTACTTTACTTTAGTACAGTAAAAGACTACTCAAGCTTGCCTTTCCTATGACCGCAGAGCTATGTTTACACATATGAAGCCTCGCTAAAACATGTAAACACCAAACAATGTGCTATATTGACCAGATGTCTCTCTTTCTCTCCACTAAAATTCAATAGGAGGATTTGTAGACCTCATGAGTCAGAGGGGGTTGTTCTTGTTAATCCTCATTTGGCTCAGATAATTAATAATGTTCTGCTAATTACCAAGTTCCAGTAAAGCCGCTCCAACCTACCCCAAAACATCCATAATTTTCTTCATCAAGAACTGGCACGTACACAGTATTGGTACAGGATCCCTGTGATTACTTTTGATACCACACCCTGCTGCTGTTTCCTCTTTCACTATGCCTCCGCATGTGTTTTAACTCACTGCATTTGTCTATGCATCTGCTCAGCTGCAGCTCAGGCTAATGAGCCCATGCTAGCAATGCAGGAGGACTGGTGCTGCACGAGTCAATGAGGGAAGTGCTTTACGATTATGGAATCCACAGGAGAGAACACATGCTATAGTTGCCACAGAGCAGAATTACATTTGCGCAATCAAAACTATTAAAAAAAACATATACTTCTTTCTATACCAATGTAAGTTTCAATAAATATATGTTGTATCTGTTTGTACTCTATCAAGTGGGAATATCACACATAACACATATAACAGCTGTAGCAAGCTGCATAGCGATGAGGTTTTATAGAAATGTGTTTCAAAGAAGCAGTGGAAGCATATTAGACACTGATATAGTGGGAAACCCCTTGTAGGTGCTGTAAGTGACTTTAAGTAGCATTTGAAGAGGAGAGCCTGACTGATTTTAAAAAGTAGTATTTATAGGTGTAAGAATGACAAACCTGTCATAATCCTGACAGATCTCTCCCACTGCTATCAGAGCCTTCAGGTACTCATTAGGCTGGTATGGGTTAATATAGTGCAATGAGCAGCTGTTTCTGGGGTCCCCATTGGAGGCTGTGAAGTCAATGGCAACCTGATGGAAACAAAATATGTCAAACAGACCATACAATATGTAACAAAAAAATAATATTTTACCAATGTATTACTGACTGAAGATAATGAAAATGTTGATTGCTTCATTAATATTCAATGAATGTTTACACTTTCCCTAAAATGTGTTAATGCTTATTCACTGTTTAAATGTTGTTAAATGTGTAGTTTATACTGTGTGTCTACTGTCAGCCAAAATATAAAACGTGGCATCAGTTAGTGGTGCAGATCAATGTGCATGAATGAAATGAAAATGGAATTAAAATATTTAAAATATGTAAATCACTTATGCTAATTCACATGTTTGAGGTTTTAGCACACAAGCTCCAATCTGTTTCAGCCATAGATACAGTATAATCCCTGAAGACCAATCATACCTGACATCAATGTAATTTAGATACAGTCACAGCTAAACTGTAGTTATTTTACTTCCACCAAGCCCACATTACATTTTACTACCTACGCAGTAAGATAATGATTTCACTTTTAAAAGGATGTCTGTACTAATTGCGCTTTTACATTTTATGTAAGGTAGTCACATTGGTATATAAAATATATTTAGTCATTTGTTCTGTTCTGTAACTTATTATGAGTGCAGGGTTAGTGTGTGTGTGTGTGTGTGTGTGTGTGTGTGTGTGCGTGTGTGTGTGCGTGCATGCATGCGTGCATGTGTGCGCGTGCATGTGTGCGAGAGAGAGAGAAACAACAGCATTATTAAAAGAATACAAGCTATCTGTGTATTGCTGTGGGCACACTGTATCTCTATGTTTGAAATCTAATTCATGAAAAAGGTACAGTATAAGGTATGGTATTCCCACGTTCGATCTGAAGACGGAGGGATGTTAATAATACCTCTAATATCACATGAAGCAATAAGGTGGTATCTTTGAAACAGAACAAATATAGTGAACTATAATGTATACAAGTTAGAGTTACAATTTATATAACTATGGGGAAATGTCATATCTGCATTTGAACTTGCTAAGAGCAGCGGGCAGCGACATTGTGACAGCAATACCAGTTCTAATCCACATGACTTGGTCAAGGACATATTAACATGTATGTGTATGTGGTGTGCCACAGTACTAAAAAAATAATATATAATAATAATAATTAATATACAAATATTTTCTGCTAAAGGACAACTTCTGCAAAAAGGTACACCCAAATAGATCTAAGCAGCTACTGCACCCACACGTCCAGACATCTAAAATAAGGTATCACATCCACCACAGCAGTCCCCATGGTTATTCATTGCTTCATTATTCCAGTCAGAGAGGGAGCGGTAGCACCATGGATAGCAAACCAAAGGGCCACAGTTGGAGAAAGATTTGAATTCATTCCAAGGAAATGACCCCAACAAGCAAAGCCATGGGAGCCATGGAATAATAGAGAATTATACCATCAGGGGAATAAAAAACACTGGGATTCTGTGTATCTGACTTTACATATAACATTTAGTCATAACACTTCACTAGAAGACATGCATATATTGTTCTGTAGGCTGCTGCTGGACCATACTGGTCGCTATAATCTTGATTACAGCAGACAGGCTAATATGCAAGAGCGTGTGATTTTTGCTATTGAAAGATAGTGCACATATTAGTTAAGAGAGCCTATGTGTTTTACCGTAAAGTGTATTTGGCATCCTCCCATAATGTAGTCTAAGAAGGAATACACTCTGTGGAGCTGTAAGGAAAAAGAACCATTGGGTTACCGCAGGTTCCATCAAAAGATTACTATTTTTAGGTAGGTAGTTAGATATATACCTTCAGATCACTGAGGATGACAACTCCAGAGTTTTTGTAGTTTTTCTTTTTCTGTTTGTACTTTGGATTCACACAATCCCACGAGACCTTCAAAATACACGTTTGACAAAAGACAGACACTGGATTGTGACAAACGAATGAAACTGTTGCTTCATTGGACACGACACTGTCATTCTCTGACCTGGTTACCACTGGAGATCTTCTGCATTTCCCTGAAGGTGGCGTAGAACTCGCCAATGAAGTCATGCTTTCCCCTGGAGTCATAATCCCAGACTAGGCACTGGGATACAGACAGATACAGACTGTTGAATGTGTGAGCATGTAGCATGTCTAGTTTCCCTTACACAAACTCTCTCTCTCTCTCTCTTTCTCTCTCTCTCTCTCTCTCTATATATATATATATACATATATATATATATTTGGTCTGGGTTTCCAATTTCCTGTCAGTTCAGACTGAATCCCGTCTAAATGTTTGACCTTGGGCAGGTTGGGTTTCGGCTTCCCAGCCTATCTACTCATTATGCACAGCCACAGATTCCCCCAGGTCTCTCACCTTGAGCTTCCTGTCCTCATCACAGCTACACAAGGATATGAGGGACACTTTAAAAGGCTCCCACACTGGGTTAAGGTTGTTTTTAATCACCTGTTGAAATCAGGCAGAATTTGAGTGGTCAAACATGCGGCGGCTGGAAGGGTTTTAAAGGGAAGGTTCAATTATATTCAGCTGTGACTCTGGCTGTATAAAACTGTTTTTAAAACGCACCACTTCACTTTGTTTGTGTTCCCATTCACAGAGCCAGGGCTGTGTAGCTACACCACGTTTTCAGCGTGCACACAGAATGGTCAGCTAGCTGGCAGACCGTGAGAAGGTTGTAGTTGAATTTGACCAAACGTTTATTAGCTTACAGTCGCTGACTCCACCTTTACTTTCATGCCCGCTTTATTGTAAGCCCTGTGGCAAGAACGTACGTGGAAAAAATGCTATGCACGTCTATGGGTGACAGGAAATTACATTTTAATAAGGTCTGGCTTGAGAAATACCAAACCAATCATTAAAAATATCCAGAGAAAGTGTATGGGTTTTACCTCAGTTCTGTGAACAAGCTGTTCGGTTTCATCGTCATTTATTCGATATATTTCCAAAAATGGATCTGACTTACTAAAGAGGTCCTGCAGAGAGGCAAAGGACAGAGAAATAAAAAATAAACATGTTGCGTTCTTCATATCTTCATATCTATCAGACTCATATAGATCATAGGAATAATGAATGTGACTGCTGTTACACAGCTTGTCTATTTTACATTTGCCCCCTTTGTTCTTGGCCATAACAAATCAATTGATGAAAACGATCTGAAACTGTAATTTTAACACGGTGTCTCAAATACAGTCTCTGCAAGATGAGCAGCCACTGATTGTTATGTCAATTGATTCTTCAGGGCATGAAATTCATGATTACTCTTGTGTGTGTGTGTGTGTGCGTGTGTGTGTGTGTGTGTGTGTGTGTGTGTGTGTGTGTGTGTGTGTGTGTGTGTGAGGGGGTGTTGGGGTGGTGCACAGAGCAGCGAATTAATACCACATTTCTCGCCACATTAGCCAGATAGAGCTCCACAGGGACATGAGAGGTAGCATCCGCTTTTCGTTGTTATGGTAACCTCTAGCTGGTGGTGTTAGTGCAAACATTGCTGTATATTGCTGAATCAAAACCAGTAGTGTTACAATTTCTATAGATTACCGTCTATGGAAACTTTAATGTACTGCACAAATGCACTGTTGCCCCTGTTATATTAACTGCTCTGATTGTAATTGTTTTTCACTGCAAGGATCTGCAAAGTGATGTTTGGAAGTAAATAATATGTCAAATCTCCATTAACATAAAATCTGACAGTGTAATGGGATCCTTAAAGTCATCACAGTGGCAGACAGATTCATATTATGATAGTAGTGTAGTAATTAATCTGTCTGAACAGTTTGCATTCACCATGTATTTTTTGATTTATAACCCATTAACCCAATCTTTATTTATTAACACCATATTATTCTTAGTCTCTCATGTATGTATGTATACAGTATGTACAGTATGTGTCTGTCAGTGCAGCAAGGGTAAAGGTGCTTTTATTGTCACATACACTATATTGCCAAACGTTTTGGGACACCTGCCTTAACATGCACATGAAGCTTAATGACATCCCATAGCGTTTAACATGCATCCCCAAACTGTATCCACAAAGTTGGAAGCATGACATTGTCCAAAATGTCTTGGTATGCTGAAGCATTAACGTTTTACTGGAACTAAGGGGCCAAGCCCAACCCCTGAAAAACAGCCCCATACCATCCGCCCTCCATCAAACTTTACACTTGGCACAATGCAGTCAGGCAAGTACCCTTCTCCTGGCAACTGCCAAACCCAGACTTGTCCATCAGATAGCCACACAGAGAAGCGTGATTCATCACTCCAGAGAACACGTCTCCACTGCTCTAGTGTCCAGTGGTGGCGTGCTACCCCACTGCATCCAACGCTTTGCTTTGCACTTGGTGATGTAAGGCTTGGATGCAGCTGTTTGGCCATGGAAATCCATCCCATGAAGCTCTCTACACACTGTTCTTGAGCTAATCCAAAGGCCACACAATGTTTGGAGGTCTTTAGCTATTGACTCTGCAGAAAGTTATCAACCCCTGCGCACTGTGTGCCTCAGCATGCGCCGACCCCGCTCTGTGATTTTATGTGGCCTGTGGTTTCTTTTGTTCCCAATCGCTTCCACTTTGTTACAATACCACTAACAATTGACCGTGGAATATTTAGTAGTGAGGAAATTTCACGAACTGATTTACTGCACAGGTGGCAACCTATCACAGCATCACACTTAAATTCAGTGAGCTCCTGAAAGTGACGGTCTTTCACAAATGTTTGTAGAAACAGTCTGCATGCCTAGGTGCTGGATTTTATACAACTTTGGCCATGGAAGTGATTGTAACACCTGAATTCAATTATTCAAAGGGGTGTCCCATACTTTTGGCAATATACTGTACATTTAGCAAAATGTATTCTCTGGATTTAACCCATCCCTTAAGGGAGTGAGCAGTCATGCGTCACAGAGGGCCATGGGTACACAGGTTGGTATTTCAGCTAACATTACCCCAGCTAATTAACACAATCAAGGAGGGGGGATAATTAGTATAATCAGCTGGGGTAGCATTTGATTGGAATGAAAACTTTTGCCCCTTGACAGCACATGATTGTACAACGTCCTCTAGGGGTAATCTAATTAACATTAACAGCCAAAGTGGTTAGCTTGTGAACAGCACATTGTGACTGCTGTGTTTGTGCCATGATGAATCTCTTAGAATTCAGCCACTATATAATACTATGAATGTACAATAAAGTGGCCAAATAGCACAAGCATTCAAATTTCACATGCAAATAATATTTTACAAACTGTCCTGTCTGTTATTATCCTTGCATTACATTAATATAATTTATTCTAAATAGCTTATTCTCTTCTCTGTATCAATTGTATTAAATATTTGTTAAGATATGTATACACACTGTATAATGCTTTAATTTCAAGGTTTATCCCTATCACCGTGTTCTCATTATATTACAGGTTATTCTAATATGAAAAGTAGGCTATAAACTAGCCTCCTGAGAACACAGAGAGGCTTGGCATCACAGCAGTAACCGCCATTAGAGGAGTACTACTGCCTCGGTCGGCTGAAACGGTCAGTGATGTCAATACTGTCAAAGTCTCAAGCCAATCTTCCATGCTAGCAATGGAAACATAACGCTCTTTCAGATAATTAAGCAAGAGAAATGCAGCTGCTTCATTTAAAAATGAGCACAACAGAAAAGGAAAAGTGAGAGTTAAAGAGAGCGATGTTTAAATACAGTAAGTCAGACACACTGATAGGTTGTGAGTGCTTTGCGTTGGGGAATACAGAGCATTACATTAGCACGTCATTGTCAAGGTTTGAAAAAGAGAGTGATCAGTCACTGGATTAAATGAAACGTAAGTGGCTTGATATTGCCTTTCACGTCTCCTACCTTATCATCCAGCTTTTTGGCACAGAAGAAAAGCTCTACATATCCATTGTTGCCAGAAATTTCTTCAGCATGCACCTGGAAATAACATAGGGGTTAATGGTGACATAATGTTTTCATGGTCAATTTAGACTTCGCAACATTAACACATTTCATAAAAGCTTCAAAGAAATATGAGACGCATGAATTAATTTAGATATCGTATTTCGAGTCTATAGAAAATATAATGCGGTTATGGTGGCCCAGTATTCATGAGATATTGTGCACGTTTGTTTAGTATGCCATATGGCGCACTATGGCACTTTCTCCACTACTGTAAATGTAAGAAAGCCATAAAGGAAATTATGCTTTGCCCCTTTTTGCTAGAAGATGTGGTTTAGAGATGTTTACTTTCCTCAATTGCCTTAGTATATACTGAGTTTCATTACATATGTTAATGGTTTGAAAATCAACGTCTTGCATTTTATTTTATTTTACTTGCAGTGATCTTTTAACTCTGTAATGCAAATACATACCGTGATGGTGGATTTCCCTGCATACTTTCCGTACTTTAACAACAAAGGCTTCACCATCTTCTTTTGGGCCACAATCTACAGGAAACCCACAGTATATTGTGATGAATGGGATACTATTACTAGAGCCCTTACACAGTAAACAGTGTAAAAGGATATGAGTAATCCATGCCACTTGTAGACAGAAGTAGTACATTCACTATGCCTGTAGTGTCTAATATATACTTCATAAAATCAAGAACAACCAATATATGTTGTACAGTCAAGTTACAGTACTTCACTGTTACTGAATCTGCAAACACACTCCATATGGCTATTCATTTTCATTAATAACGAACACTTTAAGTATATAAATGTTGTCTGTTTGAAACTGTAGTTTACAATGAAAACAAACAACTTCTTGAATATGATCTTAGTGTCATACCGTACCTTTATATATTTTACATGCTGACATGGCTTTATTAGGCTTTCACTCTGCCTACCTGGCCTAGTGTACACTCCACCCCACCCAGGAAGTCGTCGTCACGTGTCCCAATGCTGTGCGTTCCATGGATGTCGTACACCTCGAATCGCAGCTTCTGCACCTCCTCAAAGTAGTAGTCTAACGTGAAGACCTTGGCAAAGACTGGGTGCAGGTTGCTCTTGATCACCTCTGTCCGGTCCAGCTGAGTTCAAAACCAAAGAAATCACAGTGGGTTCAGTGGACACATGCAACCGTGTTCATTTAACAAATTGTACATCTAAATGATGAAAATATGATTTCACAAACACAATTATTGGTTTGTATGATTGGCTGTTTAATGTAGACAAGACAAATACAATATATATCTTATCATCTCAATATCTTATATAATAAATAACTCCTAAATCAACTACTTTTTTGATCCTGGAACATGTATATTTTGAGCAGTATTTATTGTTACTACTCTGTTATCAGAGTGGCACCAAAACAAATTTGTGGTTTCTGAAATCTAAGCTTAGGATACACAAAGGAGCCGTTCTTGTTGCTCAATATCTGGCATGTCTAAGTTTAGCTGTCTTAGGCCCCATCTGCTCATAATGTTAAAACTGTCATTCAGGCGCAAACAATGTGAATATTGTTAGCATTAAAGGTGCACTCTACGATCGCTTCATAGCTCCACAAGCTCCAGTCTGTTTGAAAACACAACCGCCTGAGGGCAATAATAGACCTTTCCGATCAATCACGCATCAATAATAGTCAATCAGATTATCGTATTCTCCTTAGCAACACCGGATGTCCCACAAACAAAGTAGCTGATGTCCCACAAACAAAGCAGTTGTTAGACTACTACTACGCCATGGGGTATATTAACATTTAGCATCCGTGTTCACAGGGCACTATAACGCTAAATAACGAGAGAGAACATGGAGACAGAATATCTAATGGCCCACAAGCAACAGAAGTTTGTGGTATTAGCAACTGTAACCAATGGGGTCTGGCCTTACAGCCCAAGCCGGAAAAGGTCTATACTATAGCATGTACAATTCATAAGAAATAGTCCACCTGGATTGTTTTCATAAATGAGGTTAAACCACTCTCAGTCAAACCAATAAAATACAACAATGTTAGCATAATGCTGGTTTCAACCAAAAGTGTCATTCTGGGCAGCAAATCGAATAATTAACCTTTAACCAAGAGAGTGATCTGACCATAACAGAAATTAAGATTTACTTGATTGTGACTATAACAACATAGCAAAGAAATGTCAAGAACTACGATATTATATTAAATGCTGGCATAGACTTGTTTCCTCCTCTTCTACTATTCATTATTTTTCATGATCTCTCTCTTCCCCTCTTAGAGCCATCTGGATGGACAGATTTGAGATGAGTCTGATAAATATGTTTGTTGATAAGAGCTAATCAGAGTTACCAAAGGATTAGCTGTGCTGCAGCCAGTGTGATGCCTGAGTTTGTTGGGATGGAGAGCCCTGACACTACCGTAGCTTCAATGAAACCATTTGCACTGTCAAAGTGTAGAGCACAGGCAAGGCACAAAACACATATTTTTGCTTCAAGGTTGGCTGATGGCTCACTGAAGCCGTCAGGTTATTTCATGTATTTAAAAAAGTATGACTCATTTAATGCTAAGTAAATAATGCAAACAATAGCACATTATTGGCCGGTTTCACAGACATGGATTAAGACTAGTCCTAGACTAAGATCCTTTTCCAATGGAGATCTTCATTGAATTTTGGTTTTAGTCTTGGACTAGCCTTAACCCATGTCTGTGAAACCGGCCATACATTAATTCAGATACGTCTAGAAAATGATTTCTTTTAAATCCCAATAAAGACGCTAATGGCGGAGAAGAGTTCAAGAACTCTACGGCCCGGTTTCTCAGACTTGGATTAAGTCTATTCTTAGTCTAAGAACATTTTTCAATGGAGATCTTCATTGAATTTCTCTTTTTGTTTTGTCAAGTCTGTGAAACCGGCCATAAATGTTTAATAATATAGGCTATACATTACATTATTTGTATTGTTCATACTTTATATAACAAGGAGTCATGTATAATGGATAAGGATACATGTACAGGCTTTTTTGCAAACATACCCTACTGTGTACTGTGTTCAGATTTCACTAACATCTGCATGGTTTAACTAAGATGGAAACAGACATCCTGCGCATAATTCAGAACAGTACGTCTCAGGCAGGATGTACATGTATTCAGGTCATTTCTGTGTAGCACACATCCTATAGTGATCTCATCATTTACATCGTGGTGTGTGCTTTGTCCCTGTAATTCTATACCGCAGTACAAGCAGTACAGAAGACAGCTGTCTGCTTTCCTTCCTTGCATAGTGTAGACAGAGAATGCATACTCTTCGTGAGCAAAGGAAATAGGTTCTGGAAATGATATCAAAACATTGATATGATTTATGTGGCTATTCTCGAAACCAGAATCCATAATGGAGATACTGCAGATCCATAGGGAAAGTCGTAAGGAAGACCAGAGCGTACCTCAGTCCATTGTCCTTGGGTTTGCACCATTAGGATGACACAGGGGTCAGACTTATTGAGCGTGTCTCGGTCCAGAAGGGCTTTGCAGGACACACGCAGCTCTACTTTTGAGACACATGTAGCAGGTCCACTGAGGCCAGTGGCTGGGGAGGTGGCCTCCTGCATGTCATTCATCCTGGCCCAGGGCAAGGGGAGCTGCCAACCAGCAAAGTGAGAGCTGTTGATAACTGAAAATGTGTGTTAATGATTGATGCTTGTCAGAGCACCCCCTTCCTGACAGAGCACAGGGTGATTGGATGTGGTGCAAATGTTACAACAACAAAAAACAGTTCCGGTTTTGCATGGCCAAAGCCACAAAGCAGTAGGCCTATATTGCTTCTTGTTAATGCTCTCTCATTGAAAAGAATATCATCTCACGTTAGTAAAAAAGGAGGAAATGGAAAGTGTTGCAGTTTGAAGAGTGCAGATTAAATCACTGGGAAGATACATTTTTTGATCAAATTTAGTTATGATTCTTCTCAATGAAAAGGAGTTACATGCCACACTCAATACACACATAATAACTGCGAAAATCAAATAAACCTGTGAGGTTCTCAAGATAATTAGCTTGAGAAGTTACGGTGGTTAACTAAATATGCGAAAGTAACACATTAGGCTATAAGAATGGTAAGAAAAGTTAAAAGGGATAAGCACACAAAACAATAGATACAATTTCTTGTATCGGCTTTAAATCCGACTAGAATATGACAAATCGAAACGATATAGCCTCGATAGCTCGCTAGCCTACAATAAGCATTCAGTACCACGGACAGCTCCCGATGTCCTATACACCCTCAATAGATACCGTAGATTAATTTTAAACCTGAGTTTTTATGAATTATAGACTAATGCCCTACAACTTTTATAAAAACTAACACTTGTGGTGTAAACTAAACATGTTCAGATAAAGCAACACAGTTTTGCTATCGGCAAAATTAAACATACAAGTTAATGTAGCCTAGGCAATATAGGATATGCGAATGCAGGCTAGAGCAAAAGTCTAGCCAATAGGCTACTGTTCAAACGTGTTCCTTATTAAAAAATATACCGCGTGATTTAGATTTGCCACCCTTAAAAACAATGACATTCAAAAACAATGGTAGAGTTTGGGTCATATTTAGCCCATATGCATCGAAAAATTAATTCAACAAAACCCTTAACAGACTAGACTTTCACTGAGACTATGCCTGCGTTTGCAAATATTAGAGCGCTACATCAGCTTACTCTGATTATCATGAAAATAATATCCTTTTGAATATCTGCTTTACAGTTAAAAATACAGAAAAATAATCTTTAAGGTTGTCCTACCTGTCGGTGTTGTTAACACTTTTAAACACTTGTTCAGTTCTCATCCAGGAGACAATGCTTGATTTTCCCCAAACTATGGTTATACAGTATGGGAGGCGCTCTCAGCTTGTAAAAATGGGGAGTGGACGGACGGTTCAGATGGTGATGTAACGTTTCATATTTGAAGACTCGATTCCTTCGACTATTCAAGAACTGGGCTATAAATGTGATGGTAAATACGTTCAAAAGAGAATAGATTTAGGAATTATAGAGCCAATGACATTTTACAAAGTGGCCCTCTGAAACACTTTTTTTAAAAGCAATCTCGCAAAAATATTCACCAAATGATTTACAATATGTTCGTCAGCATTTTCAATTAACACAACGCTGAAATACAGTTTATTAGTTTCTATTTAGGCCTAATATTCCTAATGTCCAAAACCACAAAAATGTCAACATTAAATAATGAATAAAACATAAACATAAACTGTACCCTAAGTTTGTATGGTGTTTGATTCAACCAATCAGCAGCCAAACAGTTGCAAAATGAGCATATATATATATATATATATATATATATATATATATATATTATACAGTGAGTAGATCATAGGACATATGTGTGGGTGCTCCAGTGAGGTATTATGTCAGACTATGGGCTGCATATCTCTAAGCAATGAATACACATAGGCCTAGTCTACATGCTTCTTGGCTTAGAAACAAACTAAATATCACAACTATTTTCTTATTCATGTAGGATTTAATCAGTTTGAATTACACTAGAATATACTGTATGTTACATAAAATCATGTTTTACAGCCTTTTTGCTGTCCACCCACAATGTATTGTTTCCACGTATTTACAGACATTGCATAACACATACAGTAGACTGCGATCCTAATAAATGCTAAAAGGTTTCAGCACAGTCCGCAGACAACTGAGTGATGAAAATAACATAAACGAAATAAACATAGAAGCTATAAAAAAATACAAAAAAACTAAAGTAATACACATATTAGAGGAGAAAAATCTATTAAAACTGAATTTACTTCTGAAATAAAACATTGTTTGAAGTGTCTTTAACAAAATAAAATGTACAGTATTTAAGTAAATGTATTATTACTTTGGAGATTCCTAAAACACATTTCATTGGCCATAATACATTACTGTTGTGAATGAAGATTGTTTTTTATGGGTGTATGGGTGACTATTTGACAAGCTCTCTACTAGTAAGTGTTCTGTGCTGCTCGTAGCTGAAAAGGGGGTCAATCAAATTTGAGCAGAGATGCCAACAGCATTACAAAACGTGGTTTCAACCTTTTTAATTATTTTCTCTGTTGAGCAGATCATGTAATTTTCAGAACCAACAGACCACCACATCAATTGCACCTACCAATAAATGCTGACAATTTCATGCATTGGCCTCCCAAAATTCACTACAGGGTCACTAAACCACGTTACTCTCAGTTTCCATAGACTACCATTATCTTCAATATATGTTTTGCTGTTGATTTTTTTCTCCCGTCTCATTTTCCATGGGAAGTCCAGCATAAGTAAGAAACATGCTCTGGGGAACACACCTGAGCCCTTTTACGCATGGCCCTTATTCGGTCCATCTGCCGCTTCAAATGCAGCCCAGCACCTCACAGGATATTACACTCAGCCATTGAGTTATTCCTTCTGTTTATGCATTATGGTTCTAGCACCTCAACCTTAATCTCCCCAACCAGACTTTATATGGCTTTGCATTACTGACTGTAAAAAGCTTATCTAAAACAACAGCCCCAGAAAGAAGGATTTCTCCCCATCATCTTACAGAGCAGTGTAAAGATGACGCCTATATTAGCTGTGGTATACGTGGGTAACTTGGTATCTACCACAGGCTCCCTTAGGCAAAGACTTGCAGTATGGAAGGTTTTTTTTTCTCTTTCTATAAGCTATTGATTATTATCCTACTTATATATACAGTATATATATATATGTATGCTATAGCAGCAGCTTCAGCACAGTGGCCCAATGTGGCCTTATAGCAAGAAGGTCCTGGGTTCGAACCTCGGTTGTCCCGGCCTTTCTGCGTGGAGTTTGCATGTTCTGCATGGGTTTCCTCCACTATCAAAAAACATGTTAGACTCTACAGTCAGTGCCATCTGACCACTGTCCCCGGTCACTGCAGTAGCTGCCTGCCTACTGCATTGAACCCATTCCTTGAGGAATGGGTTCAATGCAGAGGATCAATTTTTCTACATCTGACAAAAAAAATTACATTTACCGTTTATTCATTGATTGACATACAATATTCCA
Source organism: Forbesichthys agassizii (assembly GCA_026546735.1). Taxonomy (NCBI): domain Eukaryota; kingdom Metazoa; phylum Chordata; class Actinopteri; order Percopsiformes; family Amblyopsidae; genus Forbesichthys; species Forbesichthys agassizii. The sequence continues at coordinate 15,526 of JAODLL010051160.1, forward strand.
CTTATCGTAATTCATTATTCTAATTGTGGCATTGGCTCAATACCCTTATGGGTGTCTTCCTCTATCCCGACTGCCTACGAACCTATAAAAGCACATTATAGGTCAAGAATGTTTCACATCGCTCCTGAACAAATTACAAATTATTGGCACCAAGTGCCTGATCATTTTGAAATATAAGCAATATTCCAGCTACACATATTCTGTCAGATCACCAGCCTCTTCAAAATGTGCTATAGGTCTACATGCTACTATAGCACTAAGGTAATGTCTTATTTGGATTATACATAAGGAATGTTGTCTCTGACCACATTTCATTATGCTCAGAGACATGTAGACCCTGGACTGCCTGCAGACTAATGTGAACCATTCTAGAAATAGAAACATCTCTGTAGTCCCCAGGGGTCCCTTGGATTGACCTCTTCCTGCCATAGAGATGGACAGATGGCATAACCTTGGCTGTCATCTTTACCAGTTTGCACTCAAAAATGATCTAAAGCATTGCTAGAAACACCAGATTAATAAAAATAAAAAAGCATCTAATAGCCTATTTTACATAGACCATCCAAATGCATTAATGAATGGTTGTGGGTATGGTGCCACCTACTGGTCAAATCTACAAAGTACCAATTATTTTCTTAGGTTGAATATGCCTTAAATTATGTAAATTGGAAATGTTGGCTGTTGCGGATTACACATTTTATCAGAAGAATTGTACTGCACATTGTGCAAGTTTTAAGTCACAAAGCCAGGCAAACCAGCTAGAGATTGCAGTGCTACACCAGTCATAAGAAAACCTTGCTAGAATAACATCAGCAGGTATAACATTATTTGCACCATTTATGGTTTATGTAGGCAATGTCGATTCATCTTTTCACGATTTACTTTAGATACGACTTTGGATAATATTAACAGTGAAAACGAGATACAAGCATAAAACGGTAATTGCCAACATTGTAGCTTATAACATCCTAGTTGATCATTTGAGATTCGTAGTTTTCCATTGAGGGCTTTTGTTAATGAGTGCTGAGGGAGAGGTCCATTGCAAAGATAATAGTATCAGTGTGACATTCACATTTGTATAAAAACCAAATTGGTCAAATTAATCTTTTCTGCCAGATTACTTTAGTTGCAATTTCTTAACATTTACATGTTTATGCAATTATGCTTCTACAATTGTATGCACTTTACCCTCACGCAGTTAACACATTAACATCTTATGCCTCTTTACTATTTGGACATTTAGCTAGCCAAGACTAGAAATCAATACTACAATTGGCTGTTGTAATCCCCTTAATACTTAATACCTAATTTAATGAAATAAAATAGACAGTAATTCATCTTTGCAGACTTGTGAACATGCAGAGTAACGCATTTAATCATGACAATCTCAAATATGTTTTGTACACTTTATTTTGCAAAGTTCCATAGCAAGGTTCTCATTTTTTCTTATCCATATCCTGCTCTGCAGCCTCCTTTGCCCTCTTGGCACGGATGCCAAAGAGACGAGCATTAGACCGGGCCATACGCAAGCTGGCAAACGCCTTGAAGTTCTTCTCATCCTCCGAGATCACACGGGCCTTTTCCTTCTTGTGAACCTAAGGTAGTGCACAAAACCAATGCAATTAGATAGTGTACATGATTCACTTAATCTGATAAATGTATACATTTCTATTGTGTACACACCAACACAAATTTAATTTCTACAAACCACAGTATCAAGGAAAATTCACAACACTTCTAGTTCATAACTTACAGTTTTGATGGGCATGATGGGACCTGGAAGCTGAGTGGCCATCTTGAGTTCCTCCTCCTAGGGAGACAAAGCCGATTAATCTACATGAGTACTTCAGAAGGGTAGAAATAGCTACCTGGTATAAGCAGAACAAAACTATAGCCCATAAAATACACTTGGTATGTTTTCAGAAGACGTATACATTATGGCACGACACTTCCTTGTACTTTCTGATAAAATAAAAAAACGAAGCATGCCTAGACGCTGCTGTGTGACAGATGCACTAATAAGGTAGGAATCCCAGAACAAAATTTGCATAGCTGTTTAAGTGAAATATTTAGACAAAATGAATCGTAAATACAGCATGCAAACTAGGCCCATTGGAGGGAACTAGGCCCATTGGAGGGAAACAATCGGCACGAACAGTGCTAAATTATACTACCTAGCTAAAAACTTAATATTTCATTCACTATGTCAGAATTATTTTAGCATGTCAACCAGCATCTTTTAGGCACTTTGCCAATGTGGCCGCAAGCAATTAATATGATCTTTGGTGTTTAATGCGCTGGCATAGTTAGATAAGTAATTGGACTCCAACGTACTTCTGTTGCAAAACTGTGCGCACACTTATGCAAGTATCACTGTAAATGGGTATACAGTCATCAATAAGGTATAGTGATTCTGGAGATGCATAATCACTTGACTGCAACTGAATAATGCAGCGCAAATTCAATTAATTAAAAAATATTCCAATAAACAGACCTTTAAAAGGTGAGTAAAGGCATACATTTGACTACAATTTGTACAGCTAAAACTAAAGGAAATAAGATCAGCAGAAAAGCAACAGTATTCCTTTTAGGCAGAATCATTTTTGCAGATTCAGTGTTTTCTGAATCATTTCCAGCTGGATGCTTGCAGAGGTCCAAAGCATGTGTGACAACAGAACAATTTCACTACAAATGCAATTCTCAATACTATGAAGCTCTGACTTTTCTCCTTACTTTAGCATAAGTTATGATTAGTTAGGGCTGGACCATAATATATATACACACACACAATATAATTATTTCAATAACTAATATAATTTTTAACCGTAGTTCCGGTATTTCTATAAGATTAATGACGGGCGCAGAAGTCAGTTGTATTCAAGGCGAACTACGTGCATTGATGATTTGACCTAGACAGTGCCAAACAGCAGAGGGCTGTTTTCACATGCCAGACAATTTTAATCTCTTTTAATATTTTATTAAATGTAATAAAATACATTATTACGTGTTATGACAGCTTCCTCCGCTAACAGTCACGTCTTCTGTTAAACTGCTATCTTACTGTACTAGCTGGCTGAGTCTAATTCATGAGATCTTTCCAGGGCCAGCCACAACCGCTACTGACCCCTACTGGTGGACATAAATATATCCTTAAATAATTATAGGTACTATCAGAAAGGCAGTTTAGAGTCGTTTAATTATATCGTATCGACCGAAAATTGTTTAGTCACAATCACTCTCGTAGCTGGGTGGCTTGGTTGGTAAAGTTGGATTTTATGAAGTAAATGGTGAAAATTAAATGGGAAATGTACTTGGGGCAACAGAGCCCCCCAAAAAAATTGGGCGGTCACTGTTACGCTTTATAGCGATGAGTGGAACCTCTGTGGGAGAGGCATCGATGCAGTTGAAATATACATATTTTCTCCAGCACTAATTACTTCACCTTTAATGTCCACAATTTTACCAAGATGCCTGTTGCCAATGTACATCTGATAAGGACATATTTATACACACACACGTGTGTGTGTGTATATTCTATTGTCATATATTGTCTTGTACAATATACTGTATTCATTTTAAACCATCGAACATAGAACTTTGTGGCAAAATGAACCAGCTGTACAGGGACTAGCTACCATCACACGCAGAACAAACGTGTTCTAAAAAACAAAATTCAGAAACACACATCTTTAGACCTTAAATGGGTATAAACCAAGCCTGTATTCTTTTGAACAGCTGTATTAAATATAAACACTATCAAACATGAATAGAATAGAATAGAATACAACTTTATTAATCCCCCTTAGGAGCAATTCATCCTCTGCATTTAACCCATCCCCGA